>JAQISU010000115.1:7910000-8197500 GCA_029339505.1 Unio delphinus | reverse complement strand
TCAGTTATCAATTCAAACCTGTCACCAATTCTTCTGTGCAAAGAACACACTTTCGTGGAGATTTTGTCGCTCAGACTGGAAATATTGCTATCGGAAGATGACGAATTAAAACAGCTTTTAGAAGCAAACGTTTTGATACTCTCAAGAACATTTTTCGTATCGACTCCAAAACTTCTAAATATGATCACAAAGTCTCTATCTGTTTTCACCATATACTGCAAAAGCTTGTAAAATGAAGGCAAGATGTAGTGATATCTGCATTTATCTCTACCAAGGATGGTTAATGTTTGATGATGCTCCTCCACGTACGGCGATTTCCATTGCAAGGCTTGCTTCAGAGACTCAAAACCAGACTTACAGTCAGTTCTAGAAGAACGAAACAAAGAGTCCTCCTCATAGCTAACTGATCCGTGTTGAACATGGCTTTCAGACAATGAATCAAACTTTCGCTCCGATTTTCCAACGTTTTCTTTTCTCCAAAGCAGTTTTGACACGTGAATTTTCAAAACGTCTTCAAAACTTTCGCCCCTAGCAGAATCTACAGGGACTATAGTTTTGTTGACATCAAAATGAAAAATCAATTTCCTGTTTTCTTTTCCTGCCATATTGTTTCATCTGGATACGAAATAAGCTTAGGTTATCTGCAACTGTGTCCCTATAGAGGACCATATATAGTATAGATCTCGACCTTTGGACAGGTCACGGTATTAAGCTCCAGGCTCCATGTACACAGTCCTTCGAAAATGAAGGGGGTATTTAAAATCACTCGCAAATGCTTGAATTGGTGTAGCCTGTAGCAATCTTTAGTAATAAAATTTGCACATGATTAAGTCATTCATGAAAGATTTAACGGCGAGCCAATACAATTCACGTTGCTCTGTACAGACTGAGTGCTTTACATGCTGCACCTACCTGAGGCTATTCCATTGTGAAGAAAAATTATATTCTGTCCCAATTTATAGTGTTTCCCGGATCACCTTATCTTCCTACTTACGTCTGTATCGGTTGTGACTGTCAACAAACAACTGAAAAAGGGCGAGTAAGCTGAAATAAGCCCTGTATTCATCATGCAATCTCAAAATAGAAAATTGTATGACTTCACCCAGCCTTAGCGACAACCGACCAGCACCTATACAATGCATTCAAAACACCGCCACTATTTGTATAAATAGAACATACTCCAAATAACCCTTAGCTGAACTCTGCTACCTATGAAAGCTATACAACTGTGACAGTGTTAGTTTAATGAACTCATCGTAACAGGATGTGTTGCGGTTGGGGGGATACTATCAGGTGTGTGTGTGTGTGTGTGTGTGTGTGTGTGTGTGTTAAGTATAAAATTAAGTTCAATTCTTTAAACGTGTGATTTTCAGGTCCTTTCAAACTAAGTAGATACACGTGTATTTTGTTACATACATTCATAATATAGAAAAGTACAAAGCCTTGTAGTGTAGCTTTTTACTATTCAAGACTTATTAACTAGAATTCATGTTACGAACGAGAAGATACATCCATCAATAATCGTCGTCCATGTTTACATATTGATTCGGTAGGGACCACTTGGTTAAATACCAAATAATATTACTTCCTAAAATAGATATAAACAAATGAGTTACTTAGTCCGTGAATAATGGTGATATACTTCATAACGTGTTGATGCTAATAATGCTAATAATAATAATAATAATAATAATAATAATAATAATAAGGAAGAGGAGGAGTAGTAAAGGAGGAAAGAGGAAGATGTATATAAGCACAAGGTGTGGAGGGTCATGTGTTGCCTCCATCATTTTCGGCCGATGTACAACGCACCACTGTTACACTATAATGGCTAGTTGGCATTACATATTAAAGAAAGTAACTAATGAAATCCAATAGATGTCGTAGGACGCAACATTAAAATATATGTTCAATCCTCCAAGGTATAGATAGCAGTGTAAAATATATGTGTGCAGTTTAAGTTAATGCTGGTAATTCGAAACGTTGACATACCTCCGGGCTATTTAATTATCCGTGTGCAATACCTATAATAAAAGTAATAACTCTAGAACGAGATAATTCTCAACCAAACTTAAATACAGCATGTACAATATTAAATCATCAATCTCTCGTATTCTGTAATGAGGCTAATTTTAAAGGTAAGGTATTGTATTTGATACAATCATCACTATCTCATCTTTAATCATGAGTCTAATTGTAAAGACAAGGTATTGTACCTGATACAATCATCACTATCTCATCGTTAATAATGAGTCTAATTTTAAAGGTAATATTGTATCTGATACAATCATCACTATCTCATCTTTAATCATGAGTCTAATTGTAAAGACAAGGTATTGTATATGATACAGTTTGCACAATTTTATTTGCAGTAATGAGCATAACTGTATAGAGAAAGTATTGTATATGATACAATCACTCTATCTTATCTTTTGTAATTAAAATAATCGTAAGATATTGTATTCGATACAATCACTCTATCTTATCTTTTGTAATTAAAATAATCGTAAGATATTGTATTCGATACAAACATAGCTATCTTATCTTTTGTAATTAAAATAATCGTAAGATATTGTATTCGATACAATCACTCTATCTTATCTTTTGTAATTAAAATAATCGTAAGATATTGTATTCGATACAATCACTCTATCTTATCTTTTGTAATTAAAATAATCTTAAGATACTGTATTCGATACAAACATAGCTATCTTATCTTTTGTAATTAAAATAATCGTAAGATATTGTATTCGATACAAACATAGCTATCTTATCTTTTGTAAATAAAATAATCGTAAGATATTGTATTCGATACAAACATCGCTATCTTATCTTTTGTAATTAAAATAATCGTAAGTTATTGTATTCGATACAAACATCGCTATCTTATATTCAGTAATGATACAGACTGTAAATACATGTAATTACTATTAGAAAATGAAGATGACAAAATGATTATGATGACGACAATGATAAAATCATTAATCGATCATATGGTAAATACATTATACATGACTGATACAATCTGCAGAAGAATATATACAGGTAGATAGTTAAATACGGACAGATTGAGGAGGGAAGTCAAGATTATTTTGAAGGAATAAACAATATGAGAACAAATACTACATTTCTATAAATTTACATGCTTCGTTCCACTTCATGTCGTAGTAAGCTGAGTGCCAAATGCTGAGAGACATTCGTCGTTTAATATGCTAATTTTGTCATTCAAATAAATATTCGAATAACAAATATCTAAATAACAAAGCGAAGACCGGTGAAACTCTATTTTGTATTGAGGCTGATACAATGCAGTACTTGTAGTGTGATGTATGTAGGCCTAAAAATAGAGATTTAGGTTTATTTGCAGTTTATATGTGTCGAATATTGGATACAACGTATAAAAGAGCAGACGTATTAGCGCAAATTGATTAAAATCTACAAAACAAGATATGAAACTGCGTCAATGGCTGATTGAGTGTAAGTTGACCCGGGGCGGTGATGAGAGCTCCACTAACTATTTTCATGCAACTTTATTTTGTATCAGCTGTTTTGACACTCCAGGGTCATCCAAAAGAAACAATATGCGTCTCATAGAAATATTCTAAGAGGAGTACATTATTAATGTGTCCAAATTAAATATCATTAATGTCTGCTGCAAAATGGTATGTGCAAAGCATTGATAAAATTAAAGTCATTGTTACGATATGAAATTCTTAAATAAATCGCAGTTGTCATGAAAATCAAAGGCGTCAAATCAGCACTAATTTGAGAGAAACGATTTATAAATGCGTATTGGAAAGGCGATGTTTACTTCAACAATATACCGCATCGATATCCAATGTCTTGCATCTCGAGTGGGACAACATATCGATACAGTAGCACTTCGTGGCGATGTAATACAATATACTTCAAAATTGAGAGAAGATTTAATGTTGAAGGCGGTATCGTTCTTCAACAAAATGTTCAATAGTTCGGGGCTGTATTTTTATTAATATTTTGATTTATCTGCAAAAACAGCCATCATCCTTGTTCCCTCTGCTCAGCAACAGAAACCACCAGTAAAAGTGGCTAAGCATGACAATATATTGCAGTATGTTTATGTTAAGAAAATTATAAATGAATTAGACTCTAAACATTTTAATTTTTCATTGCTAATTCAGCTTTGAGAGATCGTCAGTAAATGTGATGTCAATACGTAAATGTAGCTTACAATCCCATAATCCTTTCCTAAGACCAAAATGTCGGACGAAATCTTAAACAGTTGTATTTTAGGGGTTCGGAGGACAAATAAATATAAACGCTTATTACTTTTTGAAATGAAATCTCATGCAGAATTTGGAGTCTAATAATTATAAAGTCAAAGTATGGTTAGAAATGAGACCATATGCAAAATGGTTTTTGTATATTCAGATAGTACTAGTGCTCTGTTGCAGAAAGTACAAAGGGAATGGGTAGGAGTCGATGTCATTTTATCTTTTGTATCGTTAGTCCGATATCGAAATATGTATTGTATAATCTGCTACTTCTACCGACAGTCCGATATCGCATTATATATCGCATAATCTGTTACAGTCCGATATCGCATTATATATTGTATAATCTATTACTTGTATCGTCAGTCCGATATCGCAGTAAGTATTGTATAATCTTCTGCTTGTATGAATCTTGGCAATGTACGTACTATAAAGCCTGCTAAATATCGCGATACGAATCTGTAGCAATCAAGTAACCAATGCACCGCTATAGTAAATAAATATAATGCTTCAGTAATAACAGTACATTTTACTCCTTAACCTCACAGTCATGTTTTCATAGCTTCATAATATTTTCCATATGGTTCCAAAAATTCCGAGTAATTCCTTTCACACTGTTTAAAATTCATTTTCAAATAATCATCGTCAAGTATTGACCTTGAAACGTTGACTGGTGCTAGGTTCATGGTAGAAACAAGGTACTCTTCCTCTTGTGTCACGGCCGGAAAGAGCTAGGGGACCCGTCTGAAAATACTCGTAGATCAACAATACTGTCTGGTCTTCCGGACGAGATATTGTCATCAAAGAAGATATGTTGAAGACTGGTATAACTGGGGTCTATCCAAATGGGTTTCCCAGACGATATAACTGGGGTCTATCAAAATGGGTTTCCCAGACGATATAACTGGGGTCTATCCAAATGGGTTTCCCAGACGATGGATGGATCATAGTTGCCATTAAACCAATATATTGCTAATAAAAGTCACTATCATTTATATATACCTTTAATATTAATTTGTAAAAAAAAAAATGTATGCACAAAAATGCAATTGGGCATATAGAGTATGTCAACAATCTTCACGCATAATACCCTGTCATTTATGTATTCGACTGACTTAATTCTTGTTCCGAGTTCTTTTCTATACAGCAGCGATAACCCTGCTTTACCAGAGGTAACTGGGAAAAATTGATCATGTATGTTGTATTTATTATTTATGGAATCATTAAAATGAAGCATTGTAGGGGCGTGGCTTGTACTTATTTATGACTGCAGTGTCATACTGACAATGGTTCAATAAATTGATGAGGTTTGGTAGTAATTAATTCACACGAATTATATTCATATAAAAACACGTCTGTGAAGTTTTGATTTGTCCTATAGATAAAGAATGCACAAGACCTTCATTTAATTTTTATTGTACATTTTTCTGCTGTTTAACTTTTATCTCTGATATTGATATTTTCAGTGGCTTGTGAAAAGTCCTCTCGACTATGAAAATTTATTTGATCATACCATTTGTGCAAGATGTGATATTACAGTTTCATGTGCACACAAAATACCGAGTTTACTGGGATATAATTCGACTGAATTTATACTTTTCATCAGTAATTGGGTGTCTATAAAATTTGTTTGTACATATTGTTATGTATACTTAAATAAATAAGTTGTATGCTAGTTGTGTTGTTTTTTTTAAATTCCATTACATGCTATCGTAACGTAGTATTGTTTACTGGACTTGTTTGTTTTTTTCTTCAGAAAAAAGTTCAGTTCTGTTTGAGTTGATTGATTTTCTGAATTTATTTTATTGCTGTAAAGCTTAATAATATAGAAACAGTGTATCTAATTACTTACCTTAAAATCAGTGAGTTTTGCTAAAGGACTTTTGGTGAACAACTTTTTTTTATTATTTTATTCTTCTCATAGTAAGACTACTTTAGATGAGTCAATGTCATACCTGACTACGCGACGTGAGACACGTGTTAATTTGCAAACAAACTTCTAATTTTTTTCTAGAAGTATGAACTCTTGACCCATCGGGGAATCTGTTTTGCGTTTTAGGTAGTCTTATAACTGATGTTATAAAAGAATTATATCAGTCGCGGCTTAACACTTGAAAAGTAAAGTTGTTTTCTTTTGTTTCCAGTTTGGGGATTAATTTTTATTTTCTTCAAAATCATTTAATTTCAATTGATTGTTTTACTTGACAATTATTAAAGTGCTCTGATAATTCTTGGAGAAATAAACAATTACCGGAATTTCGACAGAATTCGAAAACTGGAATAATATTTTCGTAATTTAACAAGAAACTGCTGTCACAACAGTACAACGCTGACTATTGCATACGTCACCGCCTTCCATCTTGGATTTTCATCGTGATTTGGACTGAGATTCACTTAGAACTTTTCATTGATATGAATTGTGCTTTAATTCTTAAATTACAATTTGGATTTAATTCGCAATACCGTAAGGTCTTTTTCATCACTTTGTTGACTGAGGAAATATATTATTTGTTAAATTTTACAAAGCTTGTTGTCTTTACTCTTTTCTGGTACTTATTTGAAGAGCATAGACTCGTAACAATATATTTATCTGTATAAGCGTGTACACTCCTCGCATATCTTCATTGTGTGAGTGAGTTTTTCTCTATATAACCCTATATAATATAACGCAGCAGCAGAGAGGGTGAGCCGGACAACATTTTTAGACAAGTATTCACTGAAATCACGCTTAAAATCAATGAAACCAATGACATCAGACCCAAAAGTCAATGACATCAGGTCCCAAATATGTGTGTGTTTCATGGATGAGGTCCAAAAAAAAATTATGAAAAAATCAATGAAATTAATGAAATCAAAAACTTTTCAACTATTACATTTTTTGGAAAAAAGGGACTACAACATCGTTGTCACTCACCCTCTCTGCTGCTATGGGTTAACCGAATATTTGATCCAGTCCGATACGATATCGTGTTCGAGGGTCATGTAAATTTATTGTTACAAATCCGTGTGGGGCAGACTGAGCATGACTAAAGAAATTTCTAAATTGATTGAAGTCCATATCAGAACACCATGTCTGCCAAATATTTCGTAGCGTATGTGTATCAACGCCGTTGAATACAGCAAGCATATTACAGTTATCTCTAATCACTTTTGGAATCTGAGTGTAGCGTTGAGTGACATAGATCACATCCGTGTTTTTATGCCTGCCTCTGGAAAATATTCTAGCAGGATTTTTTTGATTATCTAACATGACATCGTCGTATACAACTAAATTGTTGATACTTCCATCGAGGTCATTCACGGATGGCGCCTCGTCAATATCGGTTATAAATTCAATAACATCCTCGCCGGCAATCTCTGAAGCGTTTTCATTAAAATCTTTTAGCACTTCATAGCATCGTTGATCATCTACGCTAGGGGCAATTAAATACAACTTATCCCACTTCATCCATCTCATTATTAAATTGAGTAACAATTGCGTTTTACCGGATCCAGATGGCCCGATTATAATTGCGCGGATAGAGTTTGGTAGCGCTGCATGATGCTTCACTGGTTCTCTTGTTTTAGTCGCTGAAAAATCAATTATATTCATATCTCTATACATAAATTATGGATCTATATTGCGTGAAGTGTAAGGCGCGTACTGGCACAGATGACTTGACGACGATTACAACTAAAAATAACCGATCAGCGCTTTCTGGTAAATGCGTACAGTGTAGTACAAAGAAATTTAGATTTGTTTCTAAACCCAAGGAACTCAAGGAACCTTTAAAAAAAAACGAGGAGGTGATATCGCAGCCAAATTAGCAAAACTCCCTGGAACTCCATGGGCAAAATACCCTGGAGAAAAGCACCTTCCAGGATATAGCTACTGTGGACCGGGAACAAGACTTGATATCAGACTCAATGATCAAAATCAGCCCCGACCCGGTGAGGAACCAATAAACGCTATTGATAAGGCCTGTCACCTTCATGATGTTGCTTATAAAAGCAGCAATTTGCAACACAGGCATCTAGCAGATGTGAAATTAATTCATGCGTTGAATTCTATCACTGATAAATCCTTCAAAGAAAAATTGGCTTCCTTTTTGATAAAATCGGCTATGAAAAGTAAATTGATGTTAGGTGCTGGTAATTAATAGCAACATGGAATCTATTTATTATTCCCCAAGAGGATACTGGAGGGGTAACGCTGCAATCAGTAAACTCGCTAGCGCCGCAAAAGTGAAAAAAAACACTGCAGCTCATTGGTTATCCAAACAGGCACTATGGCAAATTTATCTACCACCGCCTAAACAAATTCAATTCTCGCATTTTGATGTAACCGGACCCAATGAAGTTCATCAGGCTGATCTATTATTTCTGCCACATGATCGTGGTTACAAATATGCGTTAACTGTAGTTGATATTGCAAGTCGATACAAAGAAGCAGAACCGTTAAAAACAAAATCGGCCACTGAAGTCGCTTCTGCATTTGAAAGGATTTATCGAAGGAGTCCTCTGCACTGGCCAAATCTGTTACAAGTTGACCCGGGCAAGGAATTTCAGGGTGCAGTGTTATCTACAATGAAATATCACAATGTCGCTATCAGACGAGGGCATACTGCACTGCATCGTGATCAGGCCATTGTAGAACGATTTAATAAAACCCTTGCTGAGCGGTTATTTGGATATCAATATGCAAAAGAATTCATCCAAGAAAAAAGATCCCGTGAATGGGTTAAAAGGTTACCAGCTGTGATTACTGCACTGAATAACGAGATTACTAGAACCATCAACATGAAACCTATCAACGCGATTAAAAAGAAGTCGATACCTGAAAAACCACAAAAAGATTTCAAAGAACCAATTCTTGGTAGTAATGTCATTGTGAGGTACTTATACGAACCAGGAGAGCTTGAAGGGGATAGAAAAAGGGCTACTGATCCTATTTGGAGCGTCACTACGCATAAGATATCTAGTATAACACGATCTACGGGTAGACCTCCAATCTATAAACTGGATTCAACTGCCCCTCAGCGTGGGTTTACTAGACAACAATTACAAGTAATTCCTGACGATACTCAATTGCCACCCCATGGTCTTAACTAGCACCTTTGCGTCTATTGCACTCAAGACAAGTCAACATCACATTATTTCTGACATGACCGAGATTGTTATTTTTTCTGTCTACGGTGAATTGGCGAGGATCCTTATCCGAATACTGCCAACGCATTATACAATTGCAACTTGCGCAGTGATTATTCTGTTGTTTCTTCAAAGTGATTATTAATTCAGCATCAATATCAAATTCTCGTTGTTTTTTTTTGTCCTGTTGTTTGTAACCGGAGAGTTTTTTATCAATAATATCATCTATTGTGGTGTCATTATCATCACCAATGATTTCATCATCGAAGACAATTCTTCGAAGTTGATTTATTTTTCGTACTCTAGACACTGCGAGATAGACTAAATTCGACCATTCTATGCGATTATCTACCATCCAAAGAGTTGTATCCGATATAGTCAATCCCTGTGAAGAGTGTATTGTTGCTGCATAACCTAGCGTCCACGGGGATTTATTAGCACGCAATGCATCTTCAACAACATTGATATCAACCAGCACAATATCATTTAATACTAAATTCTGCTTTTCACTTTGTCCTGGAATATCAACTTCGATGTTCTGTTTTCGCGTATCCGATGGCCTATAACAAAGAGGCACTGGAAGTGTTGCAAATTTTTGTTTATGCAATTCAAATAACTTCATCTGAAGTGTGTCCCTGACTATTTTTCTACTTGCAATGATTAAATCATTTGGTCTCCACATTTCCCAGAAATCATTCATGGGAGTTTCCGAAATTATTTCACGGGTTATTTCACACTGGATTCTATCCGGTTGCAATCTAATTAGTTTCTTCAATTCTTTTAATTCATTATCAAGTGATCTATGATCAGTATCAATTTCTTCATAATAGTCTACAAAACCCTTTAGCCATTCATGGGGAGATGCACCGACAAATGGTGGAGGTTGGCCGTGATCACCGCACATAACGACTTTTGTATTCTTCAATAACAACCACTCAAGAAATATTTTTAAGACATCTTCTGACACTGTGTCTATTTCATCCCACATGATGAATTCAGGAATAAATTTCTCTCCCATGCGCTCAGGAGTCCATTTATCTCCCTTCCATCGGAAAAAGCTGTGATAAGTGCAAGCATTTACCCCTCTCTGTATCATTTCTCTTGCAAGTCTATGAGTTGGTGTTAGCACAATCATGTTAGAAACACTAGCGTTTCTACGGAATAACTCAATTACCCGGGTTGTTTTTCCTGACCCACCACAGCCGTTTAAATAAACTGTTTTATATCTACAGATTGGATCAGAAATCGGTGGTGCACTAGAAAATTCTGAACACTGATTGCTTTCTAAGTAATTATTTTCAATGGTAACATCTGCTGATGGAATATAATCATGAATCATTTCTTTTTTAATTCTCCATGTCCCCCATTTCTCGTTGCCAGTAGCCTTAAAATCGGCCATTTTGCTATTTATGTAAAATGAATCAGTGGCAACTCTAACTGCGGTGGTAGGAAATTTATTGATCATCGAAAACAGATTAATAGAAGCATAACCGAGCATAGAAGCTCTCAAATGTGTGTACTGCGGATGGTATCCATCATTGTAGGTAACAATTGTACCCAATTTGGTTCCATCGGACATAAATGCGTCCTTACGATTGACATATAAGCCCTTATTCGTTAAATCCGCCATTACAAAATCGTATTCAGCGTTGTCTATAATCAATCGTGAAGAATATTTCGTATTATCATCTTTGCCACCTTGGGTAAATTTACCGATTATTCTTCGTCCAAGATTTTTTGCTTCATTGTTTCTGATTTCAAATAACTGTCTGGACCAATCCATGATTTGTTGTTCATTAAAATCAGGAAACAGTTTTCGCTCTTCGCTAATTATTTTTTCTAGATCAGGTTGTGGTAACCAGACTGATTTCTGTGCCCGATAGGATATAATTGCTTCACTGACAATTAATGATTTTAACATTTTACAATCAAGCATATATCTCAATAGCACTATTGGCATCCAGTGTTTTTCAGACATGTGTTTACCAATCCAAAGATAACTACACGGATGAAGTCCTGCAGCCATTTCAAATGATACCACACAAGCGAATCCGGTTAAATCAAAATCAGGAAGTGGTCCATTAATAGCAACACGGGTCATTTCGTGTGTAGGGTGTCCAAATCGTTTGAAATATTTCTCACATTCTCCATACCCAAGAAAACTTCCTGGATAACACGCTATCATATCAACTGAAATAACGGAATCAGAGGTGTATTTTGTGTTCCATAATCCGCCGTGGCTGTATTCAAGACAAGACAATTTGACATCTGATAAAAACTCACTTCGTGTTGGTTTCCACGCGTTTTTCTTTCTAGCAAAATGTGCTGCAATGGATGGCACTGTAAAACAGTTTGCTAATAATTGATCGTCTTCTTCTCCGTCCTCAGAAAACTCACTAGCTAGTTGTTTCATTTGATTCTGCAGTTCTTCAGTACGGTATAATTCTCCGTTGGGCCTTACAAACTGATCAAATCTGCATTCCTCGTCTGAATTACTATGAAATAGCCACGCTGACACAGGATCGTTTTTACTCAAATGGTAAATAGCATCAAATAATTTCTGCTCTGAAAAAAACTCTTCGGTTTGGGATAGATATTTTACGGTTCTATCCCGTGGAAATATTGTTACTGCAGATGACCACGCGTGCGCGTTATGATCAATAATTTCAATGGGGTTTCCTTTTTTTGATTGATATTTCGGTTCTTTTAATACTTCACCGGTGATTGTTCTTACCGATATTGGAAATCTTAATGATGTTTCTAATTTAGTTATATCCTGAATTGTTGCTCCATGCTCTTTTACCGTGAACTCCCACTCGGTTATTTTTTTTCGTCTTAGATCAGTGAGTTTATTCCCCCGGGATGCATTTGTGAAGTGTTCTATTATTCGTTCTGCTACACAATTGAGCCCTGTCGAATATTTCATGGGTGCTAGTTTTGAAATATCAGGTTTTTCATTGAGCGGATAGATCCCGTAAACAACTGCTGTGACAGGATAAGATCTTTCGTAGTAGGGTTTATCAATTCCGGTCAAAATTCCCGGTTTGGAATCCTGATTCACGGTGATAGTTTTTTTACCCTTGAGAATGGGTTCAAATTTATCCTTAATAATCCATTTGCCATTTTCACGGATAATGAATTTAATTCGGAAAAAATGACTTTTTTCCCCAACATGTGAAATGATCGCTGCTGCCTTTTCATCATTCATGGTAGCGTCAACAACACCATCAATTCGAAATGTGGACCAGCAATAGGATGCTCCATCACGCTTGAATTCATTAAAACAGTCTCTGATGGGTTTATCAAGAATTTTATTCTTGGGTGTATTAGAAACTATATCAAGATTGAATTGAGCATCCTTCCATGATGATCTCATGTTTCCGTCTCTTGGACGTTTTTGACGTTTTTTGGGTCTATCGCGATTAAATCTAGGATTGATTTTTAATAATCTCTTAAACTCTTTCATGTTTCCGTCTATTGTGCGTTTGTTACGCTTTTTGGGTCTATCGAGATTAAATTTAGGATTGATTTTTAATAATCTCTTAAACTCTTTCATGTTTCCGTCTCTTGGACGTTTGTTACGTTTGTTTCCGTCTATTGGACGTTTTTTGGGTCTATCGAGATTAAATCTAGGATTGATTTTCAATAATCTCTTAAACTCTTTCATGTTTCCCTCTCTTGGACGTTTTTGACGTTTTTTTGGTCTATCGAGATTAAATCTAGGATTGATTTTCAATAATCTCTTGAACTCTCTATCAGCATTGAATTTAGCATTTGTCGAAGTCAATCTCTTGATCTCCTTCATGCTATATACAAAACAAACATTTAAATGAAAGTTTTATGTATAATGAATCACTGCAAATGGCTCATGATGGGAAATGTAACCCCGTGTAACAAATCATGCAGAAAAAATGAGTACTGTAGGTATCATATGCAAAGTTTTCGACGTGGAAGTCTTGGTCCGTTACCCTGTATTCGATGTGGGGTTGGGGTTAAGGGAAGATCACAATTGTGTAGTGATTGTGGTGGTAAGCGATATAGGGAATTGAAGCGTTATTATGATAAAAGAATAAAAAATGGACAATCTATCAGAAATTATGACCCTGAAAAGGCCCTTGACCCTGACAACATCAAGGATAAAATCATAAGAACCCCGCAAGACTATATCGAAAGATTTTCCAGTGATGTAATTATTGAACCAAACACTGAATTAGACAAACAATAGAATAGTATATATGGACCAAGAATTCAGACCACATCCAGTGATTACAAAATATGAAGCATCCAGTGATGGTACTGTCAGAAACCGTAGACTGAAAAAATCAGTTGGTTTTGTGACTAATCAAGGGTATTTGAGGTTTACTGTTGGCGGAGAAAAAAAAACGAAAAATTATCTCATTCATCGTTTCGTATTTGAATGTTTTAATGGATTGATCAAAGATGGTTTTGTTATTTATCACAAGGATTCTAATCCAAAGAATAATTCTGTATCCAATCTGCAGGCTATCACACTGAGTGAGAATTCCAAACAAGGAAAGACTGGCACTTGCAAAACGGTTGGGAAGAGACCTGTGACATCTTTGAATACAATAACTAATGAAGAAAAAATATTTTCATCTATGAATGAAGCCGGAAAATATTTCAATATCTGTCCGACTTCTGTACGATTCGTTGCAGAGGGGATTTATCGATCGGCTATTTCAAAAAAGACGGGACAAAAAGTTCAATTTAGTTATGTCTAATGCGTCATAATTTCCAATTAGAGATATGTCATACTTATAGAATAATGAATTCTGAAAACATGAATAGCATCATAGTTGAAATAGCAAAATTGAAAAATCAGGATATCAAACTATCAGATGGATTAAATCCTGACCAAATTGTGTCTGATTTTCAGGATATAGAATACGGGGTTAACACTAACAAATATATGCTACCCAAGAAATATGCACTCATCAAAAAAATTCAGAATTCTATTAAAGACTCTCTTTCATTTTCCAGTGACATCAGTGTGTTCGTCCCGTTGTATGCTATCGTAGAGGGGATACGAAAAGAATTAGGTAACGAATACGAATTGAAAAAAGAAGTCAACTCTAAAATTAGAAACCTACGAGCATTAATTCAAGAAAATGAACAATTTTGATTGCCCGACCATTATCAGTTTTTGATTGCCCGACCATTATCATTCCGACCCTCATTTTTTTTAGCCGACCCTCAAGAGGGTGTCAAAATTCGATGGAGGATGTGTCAGATTGGTCAAAACTAGAATGTTGAAAGTCACAGTATTATTTATTTTATATACAATTATGTGACTTTCAACATCAATGATAGAAGATGTCTCACGATGAAATAACACTTCCATGACCGTATCAAAAATCATCCGACATGTAACAAAAGTGAGGAAACTGTGGTATTAATTATTTTATATACAATTTCCACACTTTCCTCATCAATGATAGAAGCTGTTATAGAATGAAATAACACTTCCATGACCGTGTTAAAAATCATCCGACATGTCAAAAAATCGAATGTTGAAACTATCAGTATTATTTATTTTATATACAATTATGATACTTTCAACATCATTGATAGAAGGTGTCTCACGATGAAATAACACTTCCATGACCGTATCAAAAATCATCTGACATGTCAAAAAAGTGGGGAAAGTGTTTTACAATTGAAAAATGGTTTCTGATTTCAAATAATGGTCAATGAAGCATTAACAACCCGACTGGCTCGTGAGCGACTAGATGCAATTAAGAGATTTATACCAATTCGTGACTCTGTAAGAAATAAACTGCAACAACGACAGAGTTTACAAACTGATTTTGCTCTGGGGTCTGAAGAATTGTTTAAACCAGTAACCACAGCAACGAAAGGAGTAGAGCGTGCTTTACTGGGAGATGGTCCCGAGACGGGAAAATCTGTTATTGGTGAACTTGAAAAACTAGCAGCGAAAACTGAACAAACTGAACAAACTGATCCGAAAAAAACGACTGTTTCTCTGTTGAATAAATTTACTGATCATGCTAAAATAGTAATAAAAAAACCTAGTTTATTGAAATCAAAGGATTATCAAGCCTTTGGTAATTTTGCTGCTCAAAGCTATAATTCAAAAAAAGATTTTTTAAAGGACGAGTATAAGAATGATAGAATATCAAGTAATGATTGGTTTGATAATTTGTATAAACTAAATAAAGGGATTGGTCGTTTGAATAAGGATGAGATAGGATACAAGGAATTTAAAAAGGGAATTAGTAATTATAAAAGAGAACAAATAGAAGAACGACAACGAGAAATAGAAGAACGGCAAGAACTAAAACGTCAAACACCAACACGTAGACAAACAAGAAGACAAAAAAAACAACAACTACCACCTGATGATGATGATGATGATTTAGAAGAACGACGTCAAACACCAACACGGAGACCAAAAAAACAACAACTACCACCTGATGATGATGATGATGATTATTTACAAACTACGGATTTAGAAAAACTAGATGAAGCAGCTGGTTATAGCGGAAGTGGATTAGGAAATCCAAGGATTGGAAACATTTGTCCTGATAGTGTTATCAATGATATATCACGATTAGATGTTCTCATCGGAGGAAAACGAGCTGGAAATAACTCTCCAGAAATAATTAATGAAGCAGCTGATATCTGTAGACGGTTATTTGCCGGCGGTATCATGGATATCAAAACCTATCGAGATTTCATTGACGAGTTAGCAAATGGGTATCATAGCGATTAAATAACAATTGAAAACACTATTGTTTTTATAATAATGATCATCCATTACAATCATGATAAACCAACCCCAGTCTATGTAGTTAATTCACGGTTTCCAGTTTATAAGGCATACTACGGAGATGGCCTCGGCAATACCATTTTAGGATTCTTTTCAAGAATGGCTCCCAAAGTGATGCCGTTAGCTAAACAGTTATCAATGAAAGCCATTGATGTTATTCGTGATAAGGGTATTGGTACTGTTGGAGATCTTGCCGGGAAAGCGTTTTCAACTGCGAAGGATAAAATAACATCATTAGTGAGTCGAAAAAAGAAACCGTTACCGTCTACAGAAGAAATGCCTGCAAGTGTTAGTAAAATAATAAATAACGCAGTAGATGAAAAACTAGCGTCGATGGTAAATCAAGGAGACCAAAGCAATATTGCAAACATGATAGCGGGAAGTGGCCTTAAAAAACTACGTCGATGAAAATGGAAAAATCGTTTACGATTTCACTATTTAGACTCTGATAAATAGAATAAAATGTTCAAAAAATCACATGATCCGGCGTTTGATATAGACGCCCCAGTTGGCAAGGATGATTCTGTACGCGATTATCAATATTACGCCTATCATGCCATAGACTCAAATAGTCGAGCAAGAATTGATCTTCAAGTCCATGATACCAGTAAATATTTTTTGCCCGCTGAAGCATTTATTGAAGTAGAAGGAGAGATTATACGAGCAAATGATACAGAGTATCCAGCTGGTACTCAAGTCGGTTTTGTCAATAATGGTATCATGGCGTTATTTGAGAGTGCTAGATATCTCATTGATGGAAAAGAAATTGAGTCCATAGATCGTGATGTTGATGTGGCCACAACAATCATAGGGTTAGCGAGATATTCTGATGATTATACAAGATCAGCGGGTCCGTCTATGATGTTTGCAAAAGATGGTAAGAATACCGCTGGTGGAAATCCATTTATTATAAGACGACCAAATGATCGTGCTGTTCCTCCTGGTCCTGCTGGTATCGAGAATATGATTATAAACAACGATCCTAATTTCAATCTAGGAGCCGCAACACGAAACGCAATGTTGCAAGGAGATCGTAAATCATTTTCATGCGCGATTCCACTGCATCACATATTTGGATTCTGTAGAAACGTCAGAAAAGTTATCTACGGGGCGAAGCATACAGTATCGCTTGTACGAAAGGGTGATGATAACGACGCAATTTGGAGGATTCCAGCAGATGCTGTAAATCCCAATGCTGATGCCGGTAAAGTCATTTTAACAAAAATATCATTGTGGATGCCAGTGTTGACTCCAGCAATCACCGCAGAACAACGATTACTATCATTTATGGACCAAGGAGGAAAGTCGTTGTTGAGTTGGCTAACCGTGAGTACAGATGTGAAGCAATCAAATATCAACGGGTTATTCACTTGGAACCTAGCATCAAAACAAGGCGTTTCTGCGCCACGTCATATATTTATTGCGTTCCAAGATAACACACGAGTTGGCAGTCAAGAACGAAGCCATATGATATTTGATCAATTAGGTGTGAAAGACGTCTCACTGAGAATAAACGGCCAGCAGGAACCATCTGAGGATATACAACTTAATTACACAGAAAATCATATTGCACGAGTTTATCATCGTCTGTTGTCATTTATGGCACGCGATCAAAATGTGGATACTGGTTTGCAAATATCACAATTTGATTTTAAGAATCTGTATCCGATCTACTACTTCTCACTGGAACATCTCGATTTGACAAGACAGTCAGTTGTTGATATTCACTTTAGAGCTAATGTGACTCGTGGTGCTGTTATTACTGATTATAGAGCGGTTGCTGTCATTCTCAGTGATAAATCAATGCTACTCGAAGGTGTTGGTGGAAGAATGAGAGTGGTAGATGCCCCAGTAGAAAATCTTTGAACGATTTTTCATTGAATTAGAATCAATCTATTATGTATAATGTCATATAGTGTTATTAGTGTTGCGTTAACTCCTGGTCAAATCAAAAAATTGCAATCAGAATCAGCTAAAAAATGTGGAACCACAATCACGTTGAAACCTAATCAAATGACTGGTGGTGCAAATAAATTATCGCTGACAACTCGTCAGGTGAAACATTTCAATGATGCTTTCAAGGATAAAAAGGGAGTTCAGATTACTCTCTCTGCGGCTGCTATAAAAAATATGATGAAAACGGGTGGTATATTTCCATTGTTTGCTGCGTTACCAGCATTGATTGCAGCAGCAGCCCCAGCGGTGGCTAAAGCAGCGGCGTTAGGAGCCGTTGGTACTGCAGCAGGAATGGCACTAAAAAAGGCAGCTGGACAAGGATATAAAAAAAAGAGACGATCCGTTCAAGGATTGGGTCTAAGACTACCAGGAACCCCGTATTCGTGGTACAGCGGAAAGGGTCTAAGACTACCAGGAACGGTTTATTAATTCAGAAATCTTCAATTTCCGAACCTATGGTTCCCATGTCCAATTTTGATTTAATGGATGCGGCTAAACAACTAGTGATTAAAAATTTCAGAGGTGTTTTTATGAAAGATCAATTACCACATCAACCAAACAAAACTGAAACAGGTATTATTAATCTCGATAACAGCACCGGACCTGGAACTCACTGGGTTGCATACGCTATTGATCCACGTGGGATTGTCTATTTTGATTCATATGGATTAGCCCCACCAAAAGAGTTTATGCGGTATATAAAAACCCTTCCAATGAAGACTTGGTATTCTACGCTACCAACACAACAAATCAATGACCCACCAATATGCGGCAGTGAAGTATTAAATGTCCTTGACGCTATTTCTAACTCCTTGGGTAACCCAAGGGGGAAACCACCACACATTGTCGTAAATGACTACACCAGCAATCGCTTTTTAGAGAGAGAAAGAGTTTTACAATAACATGATTGATATTTGGGGGAGATCTTTGAAACCCAAACCCGATGACACTGCAACCTCTGATTCTATCAAGGATATACAAAAAAAAATTAAAGATGAAATCGCTGAGACGTTGAACTTAACAAGTGTTGACCCGAATGAAATAGTTGTATTTCAAGACAAACAGGGTAAATTGAAATCCAGTAATATTTCTCTGGATGATATTTTGGTTAAACAACAAAATGCAATCGAGAACACCGTTGCGTTATTTTCCGATCAGGGTAAACTCAAACCGGGTGTACTTTTTTCGACGATTACAGATCGATTTACAAACCACGATAAAGAATTTGAAGATCATTTAAGAAACTACAATAGTTTCCGTAGAAATGTCGTTCATAAGTTCTTTGGATCTCCGATTGTAGTTACACCATCTATCGCTGAAATTAAAACGTTTGTTGATGATCAAAAGGTTATCAACGAAGCAACAAAAACAACAACCGACGCCATTGATACATTTATTGGAAACCCGTTAGATAAAATTGAACTAAAACTCCCTGATATTAAAAAATCCATTGATGAGACGAAAACTTCCATCGAAGACATCAAAGGTGATCTTTCGAGGATGATAACAGCCATTGAAAAAACAAAAATCCCTCATAAGAAAACCAACAACGTAGTATACACAATCCAACACGGATCATTTGAGTGGACACCTGAAAACAACAAATTAGACATCACTGCAACAGTTAAGGGTATTTATCGATTAACAATATTGAGAACGACTCAATTTAATATTTCATCGTCCAGTTCATCCGGGGTCAATAATACGATTTCAACGATCATCGACAAGAATACAACTGAACAGTTCACGTTAATAGCTGCTGATATTCATTTGGTTAGGGTTACAACAACGTGGTATGTGGAATTCGTAGCGGATTTAAGTTGAAAATTGCAAAGCAATTTCACTAACGGTTTCAATTGAAAACGCTAGCGTATTTAAAATAAAAAATGATTTCATCATCGCAATATCGCTATGATCAGGTCAGAGAGTATCAAACTAGACTCAAAACCTTGTCTGAGGAGTATGAATTGAAAATTAAAAAATATCGCAGGAGAATTACCGTAATTGATGTTACTGTGTACGCTGTGAGTGGTGTAATCACCGGAGCTGGTATTATACTGTCTTCAGTGACAATGATGGCTCCGATAGCTGTTCCAATTTGCATTTCTGCGGCAACAACAATCGCTGGAATAATTTCAATAATCACAAAAAAAATATCCTCATGCAGCCAACGGAAACTACAAGACTACATAATTCAATTTCATGTTGTGTCCACTGCATACTCGCAATTATCCTCATTGATATCGTCATCTCTCGATGATACAATTATATCAGAGAGTGAGTTTTCAGCGATGGTAGATATATATGATTCTGCGATGTCAAAATTAGAAATACATCATGAATATAATAACAATGACAACACAGATGGAATTACTTCAACAAATAGTGGAGAACACAAACCCAGTACAAACAAGCATGATCTCAATAACCTCAACGAATCCAGAATTCAGTGTGAATTTCCCCTCTCCGGTCCCAGTGAAGGAAATCGCGCTAGCAAAATTACGAGTATACCATAGTTGGCCAAATATTAGGTCAAAACCATTTGGTGGTCAACAACCGAATAATTCACTGGTATTTGCAAATAAGAATAAACCCGACGGTACCCCAGACTGGACCGTTGTTTCCATACCAACCGGATCATACCAAATCGAACAAATCAATAATGAATTCGCGCGTAGAATAAAATCGATTACTGGAAAAGAATCAAAAATCGCTATAACAGTTCATGAACCAACACTATCATCTGCCATTGAAATAAGCACAGAAGGATACGTCGTAGATATCTATCAGAGTTCTATTAGAACCGTACTAGGATGGCCTGAATTACCACCCGGAGGAAAAACCGTTAAATTACCAGAACCACAAAAAACTGATTATATCACAGACAGGACAAAATCTGATAATCCAGTAAGGAGTTATAAAGATTATGATAAGTCATATTTTTTCATTAGAGTAGAATATGATGAAAGAGTACGACTTATTCATCATCTTGCTAACCGGGATAAAATCACTGAAAATTTCACAGCTTTCAATAACGATATTTCGTTGTTGTTTATATCTCTTAGATCCGGCACTCTCACCCGAGATGAATTTATCAGTGTCACAGAAACAGGCAACAAAATCATCAATGACATGGAAACATTTCATTCACAAATTATTCAAGAAGTATTAGGTGACAGTAGTCCTAAAACAAGAGATTTATTTGCAATAGAATATAGGATCCGCATAGGAGATATTCCAACATTCAAACTTCCAGGATATAATATCTCAGAACTACAAAAATCTCTCGATGATGCCATCGATGAAGGTTTCAAAAAAATCCATGATACGTGGAAAAAAACACCATCACAACCACAAACAACTATCCTCAAACATAATAATGACCCAGATGGTGGTGGCAGGCATATTGCTCCGTTCAATGTGAATATTTCATCGGTGATAGCAATCAATTTAGTGTGTGATGTGATCGAAGGAAGCTATCAAATAAATTTAGAACGATCAAATCAAGCTCAGCAAGGATATATTTTGTATTCATTTGCACCAACAGCTCCTCCAGGGTTTCTAATTATTGAGGATCCAACTAATCCAGTCTATATGCGATGTCATAATAATTCATTAACCAGAATTAATTTCAAACTCACTGACCAGTCCAATAATCTGATTGATTTACAAGATGAGGTGTTAGCGATTAGTCTGTTTGTGAAATCGTAGTGATTTTCGTCGTAGTGATTTTCGTCCCCCAAGTCTGGAACACGATATCGTATCGGACTGGATCAAATATTCGGTTAACCCATAGCAGCAGAGAGGGTGAGTGACAACGATGTTGTAGTCCCTTTTTTCCAAAAAATGTAATAGTTGAAAAGTTTTTGATTTCATTAATTTCATTGATTTTTTCATAATTTTTTTTTGGACCTCATCCATGAAACACACACATATTTGGGACCTGATGTCATTGACTTTTGGGTCTGATGTCATTGGTTTCATTGATTTTAAGCGTGATTTCAGTGAATACTTGTCTAAAAATGTTGTCCGGCTCACCCTCTCTGCTGCTAACGCTCAAAGTATGCTGAAAGAGTTGTGTGATTTGGAATTTTAACGTAGCTATTTAAAAAATCAGTCATGTCGCTACGATGTTGGCAGTGTGGCAGTTTATAGCGATGTCTAGCACTGATGCATCATGCCGCAGACATGTAGCATGATGCCCCACCCAGTCACATTATCCTGACACCAGGTCGACCAGTCCTAACACTAACCTCTTAATGCTGAGCACCAAGCGAGGCAGCTGTTAGTACCATTTTTGTTAGTCCTAGTTTCCTCTGACCTTTGCAACCCCATTGTCTGATATTTGGACATTCATGTTGGGGTGTAGGGTCAGGGCGCATTCCCTATCGAAAAGTTGGAATTCGCCGACACCATTTGGTGTGGGCATCGGGTATACGCTTACTTGCCGGCCCAGCAAACTTAAACGACCTGCATGAAATTTGATAGGAATATGATTTATTTTCTATTAAACAAAAATCGTCAGCATAACATTCAATTTCATGAATTACACTTAGAAAATTTTTCCATATAATTCTTGTCTACATTTAGTGAGTGAGTGATCATTTATGTATATAAAAGAAAACGTTACTCCAATAGCCGATAATTGTAACCGCAAAACTGTGCAAGGGACATAACCTTGCCTATATTGGTCTTTTGAAACGTAAGAGTTATGCAACCAGACATCAACAAACTATATATCTAATGCCAAACGAAGTATTAACTATTCTTGCGATGTTTGAGAAAATTTGCAACTGAGTCATATATAAATATTTATTTCTTTTATGTAAAGTTTATATCTGACAAAACGAGAGTAAGAACATACTGAGTTTTAAATTGTTATTCGTTATCATTAATTAAATCAACCATATATTTGTTCGAAACCTATGCGTACATAGCACGTATAAGGAATGTGTGTGTGTGTGTGTGTGTGTGTGTGTGTGTGCAGTTTGCGTACAATATTACGATTGCAATTTAGAAACTGACAGAAGATGCAATTAAACTATCCGCGTAAAAGACGAAAAGAATATCTTGTCAAAAGAATGAAGCAAGAAAATGAATATTAATGTTAAATTATAGAACTTACAGAAAAGATAGATTTTCTTTGCGGTTTTAAACATTTTAAATTTGAAATGATACCCTGATTTCATACATACAATAATGATCTTTTCTTATTATCCATATTGTTATGTATGTTTGATTTAATTTAATTTAATTGTTTATTTGTTAGTTTTATCTTTTATATTCTATAACAATTTATTGTAATGTAATTTTAATTTTAGAATTTGATAATGGTCTGGAAATTCAGTTCAGTTTTGTTTGACCTGACTGCAAAACAAATAAAAAGTTTGTATATATTGCTGACCTAGTTCCTGACCTTGATTCAGTAAGAGTGGAAGTAAATAACTTTTTTTAAAATTCTTTCTCAGAGTAAAATTCATGAAGTGAAATCAAGGAGACACTTGGAGTACGTGACAAATAACATGTATCAGTTAGGTTTCTTCAGAATATTGACCACATCCGGTCACTTAGTTTGCGTCTTATCTAGATTTATTATTGATTTTTTGAGACAAAATCTTCATTTCTTGCCTTAACACTTGAGAAGTTAACGTGTTTTCTGTTGAGACCAGTTTTGGAGCTAATTATTCTGGTTTCTTCAAATTATTTAAATTCAAAAAGATCATTTATTCCAGGAGATGCATTTGCTCTAAAATAATTCTTGGACAAAGACAGTTATTGAAATTTACACAGAATTCAAATACTAGAATATTATTTTCTGTGATTCAAAAAAGAACTGTGATTTAACAAAGTATGACACTGACGACAGCATATGTCATCATCTTTCATTTTGGATTGCATCGGGATTCGAACTAAGTTTCATTAGGATCTTTATAACTAGGATTTGAAGTATATAACAGCTGTAAAGTATGCAAAATGTGAGACACTTTTACAACAACAAAAATGTATGGCTCGTTTATGCTACTAAACAGCCCCCAATATAACCATATCTGCCATATCTTTCTGGAAACAGTACGAAGGTGAATAAAATAATGGTGAACAGAAGACAGAAAATAAAACGACTAAATATAAATTTTAATCACGGTGTTTTAATACAAACTGTATTCAGAGAGATAGTTAAGCTCCTCATTAAAACCAATAGATAAATAACGGTTCAAGTTATTCATAAAAATAATAATCAGAAAGACAGACAGAAAAATACGGAACAACAGGAAAAGCAAAACTCACTGGAGGGAGATAGGAAACATTTCTAAACGTTTAGCTCAAAGCAAGCCTCGAACCACTATTCAAATATTTAATAGAAAAGTCTATGACTTTTCAACATTTCCACAACTGTAAATTACTTACTCTATTGGTCGGCAAAGCCCCGAGTGGCCGAGTGGTCTAAAGCATTCACCATTACGGATCACTGAAGTCATCTAGGTCTGCATGGGTTCCAGTCTCAGAATCTGCTAATGTGGATGCGTGAGAAGTTTGCCAGTAGCTTCCCGTGGGTCATTGGTTCTTTCCCGGTTTTTACCTTTAAAATGTACACTGGCAGCCATGTACAGCAGAGTTTGCGCTGAAAAATGGCGTTAAACCTCATAATAATAACAACTAAATTCTTAGGCACCTTATTGCATTGAGATGCCTTTGTACATATGAGGCTCATTCGGGTATGAATACAATTATCCAAAAAGTTCGATTCTCCTTATTATACATGTTATTTCATTAAAGTAGATTACATTTCATAAGTACACAATATATACATTTCTATGATAAATATTTATTTGAGAAATGTAGTAGTCAACTCATTTGTCCATTCTATAGCCGATTGAAGATTAGATCAAGACAGTTTACAGTTTTATATGCTGCAGTTATTACTTAGAATTTGTGTATCAGAACAATTCATGAAATAGAAATAAATATTTAATATTGCTATCAATTTTTTCGTATTAAATTTTGTTAAATGCAGATTTTATGTCTTTCATGAATGTATACGTGTGATTCCCATTATTATTATATTCTGATCATGTTATTCGGAGTTCAAGATTATGAATTCATGAAAAATAAGACCATAATGTACAAACTAATTATAAAAAAACAAATAAAATATATAACATGATCTAGGTAAGGGAGATGTGCGCAGGAAGTTTTTTTCTTATAATCATTCCTTTTCTTCAGACCACAATTTTCAAAACTAATATTATCGGGTGTTTGTTGTTATTGTTGTTAATCGGCTTATTTCAAGTACCTCTTCTGTGTTAGTTGCATTCATGTCTCAACTCTCATATGCTCTAATGAATTCCACGTAAAGCGCGATCAGAAAAGAAATAAATGTATGTATATATATATATATATATATATATATATATATATATATATATATATATATATATATATATATATATATATACACACACACAACCATACATACAAATATTAATCGACATTTTCAGTTTAAAGAAACAAAGAAAATGTCATTTTTTATACTTTGAAGAAGTTAGTGCCTGTATGGCGTTGGTACGAATATTAATGTTCTTACCTTTCTTTATGATCTAAGATCAATCACTAGAGCGTCCAGGTGCGAGCTAAACCCTGGAATTTGTTTCACCACTTCCACTTCTATTCGTAACAATTCATACGTATTAACGCAGACTGAAGTCTCCTTAGTTTATTGCAGCTAGAAACAAATGGCTTGGCGTTTCTTTCAAATTAAAGGACTAAGTGTCATCTAAACTTTCAACACGTAATATATAAAAAATAGGCCGCCATTTTGAATGCAGCCTTTTATTGCATGAACGCCACTCACAGAGAGAAAAAATTCTCATACAGACACTCTTGTTTGGTAAAAAGGGACACAAAATATTTGGTGACTTGGATTGTATTTTTTTCTTCTCAGTTTACAACTATATAATCATTTTGTTGTTTCGATTTATCAAAATATCAATCAATGTTACGATATTGTTAAAAGTATGGCATGTGGCGACGGACACAATAAAGGGTAAACTAAGAACACGGTTTGTCTTCGTTTTTCAATTCGTTTAAAATAGGCGTGAACGATAATACAAACATTTTCTTCAGTCAATAATACATTTTTTGTTTGGTTGTACTGGTATTTTATGAGGACTTTGAAGATCCGAAAATGTGGCCAAATGTGAGGTTTTAGATGAACAAAAAACGTTTAAGGAACACAGTTAATTTTTCACAGTCTCTGGTAATATCCTCTGTATTTATGCTGCATGTGTATAACCATAGCAAATACCCTTACAAACACCTAAATTATCCTTATTTTGAGGGCCAAAATTTACCCTTATCCAACATTTGCCCTTGTCCATAAACTGTTAAGATTCTAATCTGCACTGGCTGCCATTGTGATGATGTGCTTTTGTGGAATATCACCATTTGTCGGCACAACGTGGCCTATTTCATTGAGGAGGAACCCAGGAAATTCCCGGGAAGAACCCCTGACCGATGTGATGCTACAAGCGAGCTTTCTCACATACCCATGTTGGCCGATTCTCTAATCCACTCGGAGGATTACGATCTTAGTGATTCGTAAAGGCGGGTGGTTTGGACCATTCGACCACAAGGTGTTACACCACGTTATGAAACAGTTACAGGACAATTAAACATTTGAAGAAATTTTTATTATCTTAAAATATATGTGAAAATCAGGCGCGATGGAAAACTGCTGACCCGCCTGGCATATCTGTTTGAAATTCGCAGTTATATTCTATCTGCGACTTCAGCTCCATGTCCACCCCTGTCGCCTCCGTAAGGGAGACAACCACTAACGTGTTATCATACACCCTCAAGTTCACGATGTTGGCATAATCTTGGTTGTCATCCTTATCATACGACGCAGTCACTTGCACGGTTGAAGTAATGACCTGACCACCGCTCTCTTCATAGGAATCGAAATCTGATTTGATAAATTACATGAATAAATTACAACAATCATGAAATGATAATAAATCAGTTACACACGTAATTATATATATATATATATATATATATATATATATATATATATATATATATATATATATATATATATATATATATATATATATATATATATATATATATATATATATATATATAATAGAGTCACGGAATTGTGTCGACCGACCATTTGAAACAGATAGGGTCGGACTCTGCATATTTGAGGTTAGGGTTACCATATTTGAACTTTCAAAACAAAATTGTATCTTTATTGATATAAGGACCGGTTAAGCTAAGGACAAACTGAACTTAAAAGTCATTATACGATAATATGCATGCAAACTTCAAGTCGCTAACGTAATCCAGTGAGAGGACCTAGCGACGAAGGTAGTGAATGCGATGAAGATGGCAATGACATTGAATGTAGTTAGAATAAAAAAATACTTTATGTATTAATATAGCAATAGCTTCGACATTCACTAACCATGGGAAGAAATTTTATGAAACCCTTTTTTATATCCAAAGGAGCAAAGACCATATCTGAGATATGCAAACAATTAAAAAATTTTAAGAATTGTTTTTGTGCTGGGAATGGAATTGTGCTAGCAGGTGTTCTCAGTGATAGATCATTTGAACTCAAAGGACCGACATAGACTTTAGACCCATTTTTCATACGTTTGTAAGTTTATTTCTTACTGTATATTCAGATTAAAACCCTGTGTATTTATAATACCCTGGCACAGTATGAAGAACTTTCACTATATGGTACCTAATTAGATAAAGATGTTGTGCAAATAAGTTAAATAGCATCAAAAGGCTAAGACTGCAAAGGAGTATGCCTTGGAAAATGAACTCTGTGGAAGAACATGAAAAAACCTAAATCATCTGCTCACGTTACGTGTTAGTCTCGGTGCTTCATCATGCATTAAATGTGGTATCGGAGTAAAGTAGTATAATCAGTTTTGCTGGTCATGTGGGTTTCTTCGCGAGTGTCATCATGCGCACGGTAGAAGACTCACTGAACCTGTGTTTGTAGAAACACCAGGGTCAACGCCGCTGATAGAGAAAAGACAGTTAGTAAGCCTGTTTTGAATCAATTGCAGCTTCTGTTCATGTCAAAGTAAACAAAATACTACAAACAAAATTATGAATTATACAATAATTTCCCTTGCGTATAAAAAAGAATACTGATTGTTAACCAGCTCAAGTAACTCGCTCGAGAGTCTGCGACAAGGATTTCAGACATACTTGTAATTTTAATATTTTTCAGTTTTGACACAGTTGACTGTGAAGAAGCTGTGAAGAACGCCTATAGAGGCAGGTAAATCTACCATATTTCTAAATATCTTGTATGACTCGGTCGGTGATCAGACCCGCGACCTCACGCATCCGAAGCAGATGCATTAACTACTAGACCACCGGAGCTGTCTTACAATGTTGTTATATGTGAATGCCATGAGTTAATTGATGTGTTTCTTCAATCATTCGAAATTACAGCGAAATGGATCTGACAAAACTTCCCCTCGTCTGAAGACATGATAATGACCAGAGATGACACATTCGCCATAAACTGTGTGATTTTGTACATCATATGTGCGCACAGAGGAAGCGCGCACAGCGCATACAATCTAGTTGCTTATTTAGGCAATTACTATAAAAAAAATATTTGGTGCTTCAGAACCAGCCTGGGTATAAGGGTCACTTAATAATGCAACCAATCTCAGCAGCGCCATTAAGCGTTATTCCCAGCAACATGGGGAAAATATACGTCGCGCTAATGCTGGGTCAGATGCAGTTTATTCACTCGCTGTAGATTTATCAATTCCAGTCTCAATAAACTCGGAAGCAACCTTCCAATGACTGTATAATAATCGTTTTATAATCACTCGTCAATACATTTGTGCTGTTGCTGATGGAACGTTTATTTTGCTTAGTCGAAAGGGATACTTAGAGTTGATCGAATGAAACAAGTTTGCAGAATATCGGTTGCCACCGAATGCAGCATATCATTCACCGTTGTCTCTCAAAGGCCAATGACTACACATATTTAATGTCTGGTTCATGTTTAGTTTTGTCAGCTATCATGATCTGCATTTGACTGATTGAGCCAACAATGTTCTATTGTGGCCAGGATCTGGTTGAGGTGGGTTTTTTTTAAAAAATACTCTAGGCTACATAGAAATGGATATGAAGGCAATTGTCCTTTCCCTACGATTATATGATTAATTGGAACAAGTGTGACGAAACTCTGTTGTCCACCAATCGAGGCATTCTATTCATCGTTTTCTCGCGAACGTATTTCCGCTAGCGACTACGCATATGCAAACAAAGTTTGGTTGTTATAATCTTGGCGATCATAATGATCTGTATTTGAAAACAGATGTGCTTCTCTTTGCAGATATCTTTGAGACTTCCCTTGATACTGTCATGCGCATTTATAAACGTCATCGTGCATATTACGTTTCGTCACTAGGAATGGCCTGGGAGGCATTGCTGTGTCCAATAAGGTTAAGGTAGAACTCTCACTGGCAAATATTAGCACTTATTTATTGAAAGAAAAATCTGTGGCTGGTTTTCAAAAGCGAGTCTCAGCAACTCTGGATGCAACAATACCATTGCAGACATACACAATCATGCCTTTCCAAACATTTAAATCATATATCTTGGCACCAACATCTTGCATGGCTTGGCATTGATGAAGCCCATGCTTTGTCTGTGGTTTTGAGTGGATTGATTCCATGAACTTACACGTGGAGAAATGTACACGAAACTGTAAATAATTACAGTGATATCGGATACTTTAATAAAGTTGACTTGGAGTACACGAATTAGCTTAACTGCGGATACGACGATTAACCGATAGTGAGTGGCTGTTGTCGAATCAGTGTGAAATCGTGGATGATTCCTGGCGAATAATTCTTGAATGCGCCAAACTGTTTCAGAACCTGAGAAATTAGAGTTACTATGTAGTACACGTATGCAATTTGCAGTTATATTTACGATTCGATATGAAAATATGGAAAGTCTACAAAGTATTAGAGTTTAATCAGAGTGCAAGGATGCTCACAACATACAAATTAATACACCATGCTCTGAAAGGCAACGAAATAGTTGGAGAATGACTTCAAACTCATGGATAACGCTGTGTTTGGGAAAACAATGAAGAACCTCTGCAAAAAAGTCCGCGGTGACCTTCGGGACATTGAGCAAGATAAACTTTGCAGGCCTATTGCTGATCCATGCGTGCTTACAATGTGGAATGGTTACCGTACAATGAAAACAATCGAAACTGAAGCAAATGAAGTATATGCACATTTACGCTTATGTGTTGAACTTATACAAAATGTATATATGCAAGTTTTATAATAAAAATATCTCGTAGTATCCAACCGGTCCGAAAAATGTCAACACATCAATAGACCACAATGGTCAGTAGCAAAACATTGTTCGAATTCTAACTCTCCCTGTGCATATAGAATCGTAACGAAATTGTATCCGAGATTTCGAAACGGCTTCGGTTGTGAAATCACTTTGTAAGTACGGGTACGTTTTCTCAGTAGGTTTTAACCCAATCGTAGTAGAGGTTTCATTGTTCAAAGCGCGAGACATCGGTTTTAGTATGTCTGAATAAATCGTAACGACAGTTCCACAATGGCTTGATCACAATGCATAATAGTATGTGCAGCACGAACCCGCAACGTATGTTTGTTATCAACGCAGCATCAGCTCTGAAAAATGGTTTGATCAGCTCTACCTGGTGAACGTATGTAAATACGTTTTAGTGCATCTGCTGTACTCGCTTGATTTTAGAAGTGAAAGGCTCCACTTCGTTTTCTCAGCTAGCAACAACTACGATGGCTAACGCGTGCTTGTATGTACGTCAGCGTACTTGAGCATGTGAGAGAAACAAAAGATCAACTCGTTGAACTTCGCTGAGTGTCTTCACATCAAACCATGAATAGGAACTCTTTCTTGGTGCATGTAGGCATATACACTGCAACGTTTGCTTGGCGGATCATGCTCAAGCAACCGAGTGGGTGGCCTTTGATCCACATTGAACACAAGTTCCAGTGATTGGCAGATAGACCATTATGTGTTTGAACCCCCGTTGGATTTGCAGTACGAAGTATCATGCGGCATCGCATACAATATTAATGCATGATTATGTTATGCAACGATTGATAATCATCAAGGTAGCAATGAAAAAGAAATTCACCTTCACTGACTTCTCTATGCAAGCAAAGCCTAACCCACCTGAGCATGGAGACGTGTTTCCAAATTATGTTAGCTTTTAAATCATTGGCCCGTTCGGATCCGGAAACCTCCAATTTATTGTTGAATCTATTTATTAGATGGTTAAAGTGTGCAATGGTACCGCTGGAGGACGATCAACCGTATTATGATGTACTCAAGATTTTACGAGAGCACTTTAGTCGTCAAAGACATCGTCATCATCTTCCATAAAGTCTTTTACCACTTTCGACGAAGTCATTGTCGTCGATGATCTTGACCGAGCGTGAATAATATTGTGGTACACGACAATGGGACATTTAAAATGCCAATGCAAACTCGCGAGTATATTGTCCTGTTTCCAACGAAAAGAAAACACAGCTGTGACTTACAAGACACAAAGATCCATGCAAATATGTATTGGAACAGGTGTACCACCGACCACCCACGAGGTGAGATTAGGAATATGTTTGTGAAAAGTCCACTCAGAAATCGTACACTTTCCTCAAAGCTTCTGACAAATATCGAGCCCGTTTGGACATAACAATTTAAACAAGAAAATAATATAATGACAAAATATTCCAGTGATATCTTCACATAGTATCTGGATCTACGCAGCTAGCGAACTTCATGAACTGGTCCGTAATCTTATAGCCGGCCACATATGTGTAATAGATACGTAATATCGCGACAGACTGCACGGAAAAATCTCACATAGAGCCGAGAAAATGTTTGCGCAATTGATGAAACCTACAAAATGAGATTGTAGCCAAGACCTCGTAAAAATAATACGAGATAAAGGATACCAAGTGAACGAAAAGGTCGTAGTAGACTGTGAACCTGTGCTTGGAACCACTGTGGGGTCAGTTCGCGTGGGAAACAATGCAAATGAAGTCAATAATTTGGCGCCATCGATTTTTCAGCGGTTGCTCACAAACGACATCACGGATTCGGAGACGCTTACACCCTTGAAGACTTCTGATGTATTTTCTGTTTTACGTCAATTCGATTCAGCAATGCAGCTTGTCGTTGAGAACACAATCCCGAGAATTATATCGATACCAGAATTTAATGTGGTTTTCTATTTAGTATTTACCACAAGGGAAGGTCACGCTCTCGAGATTGCACTAGCGTCGTTGGGTGTTTCTTATAGTTATCCTAATATGCGATCTCGAAGGGTTATGGGCCTTTCCAAGAATGGATCGATTATGTTTTCGTCGGAATATGGCGCCACCAGGAACGTTCTTGGACTTCTTATTGACGCAGGCTACATTAACTCAATCGAAGGATGATGTCAATGGTGATCACTAAAGACTCTAAAAAATATATACACTGTTACGTCTATTGGATTTAAATTATTTTTTTTAACTGTTAAATCCAAATTTGTCATTTTGCCTTTAAGATTCATTAATTGAGAGATTTTTCTGGTAAATTCAGGCTGACCTATACTCTAACTGTAAACAAGTTTTGACCTTGGCTTGTTGGTCTAATTCCTGACCCTGCTTTAGACATTGTCAACAAGCTTCTAAAACTATTGGTTAATTTCAAGGACAACATTTTATTTTTAGTTCTTTGGGGTAGGAAATATCTAGATCATTCCATTAATACGTGACTTGGTGAAGGTAGACTCGTCCTCTGACCTTCTATCAATTTCTAGAAAATCACGTGATCCCTTGTTTACATGTTGAGGATGGGTATTTAGATCATTGTACTGGAAGAGAGATTCAGTAGAATTTTGGCTTTTTTCAAGTTAAGTTGTGTATTTATGTTTGAGTGTTAATTTTAATTATCTTGTTCTGGACATTGTGTCAATTCGTTGGAAAAGAAGAATTATTCTATTTATTTGGAAAAAGGACATGTGTTTCATAATTTCATCTGGATGATATTAAAACAAGAACTGCATCACGTGACATTGTCAGCCATTTTGGATTACATCGTCAAGATTCGAACCTGGAACTATTAGAACATTTATTTATCGGGACTTGCAATTCCATTAGTGGATTATTTTGTGAATTCTATATTTGTTGGATTTGATTCTCTAAAACCGTAAGTTTATTTATTTTATGAAAATAATTGTACTTAATAAAAATCATTGTTAAAGTTTTACAAGCTTGTTAGTTTTCACTCTTTCTGTGTTGCTGCTTATTCGAGCCTAAGCACGTAACAACACTAACACAAGAATATCCTTGCCTCTGCCGCATCCATTGAATCTTTGCTGTACATGGTTGACATCGTACAGTCAGGGCTGACAACAGTTCTCGGTTGACCAGAGGACAGCAATGAAATATGCGAGGACAAACGAATTTTACACGCTGAACTTGGATAATCTCGATACCATATCGCACAAGTAATTGTAAAACAAAAACACTACCACCATCCATACTCTTTAATTGGTGGCACCATTAGTGGTAGAGACTAAAGTGGAGTTTCAGCGAGTGTAGCTTCTTAGGGTTTCATATTGTTTGGATCCTCTCCGAATGTGCTTGTTGTTAGATTGCGTTCTATTGCTACAACGGCGCCCGTGTATCTTCCATAATACAATCCCTAGTTGACACAACTTAGTTTCATCCTTGTGGAACAGGATTGGCACATGTTAGATCACCCTGATGATGTTGCATAGGGATTGTGCACGGGTGCACCAAATGTGCATGCGGCCGTGTCTGTGTGTGTTGCACTCATTGCTAAAATAGTTGGAGTCGTGTCTCTGATGCCATCAAAATCGTTGCTGTGGATAAGTTGAAAAATCTGAGATTGAGAGCGGTTAATAGGTTGAGATCCACTACAACGATTAATTAATCCAGCACCATAAAAAGCGGCTGTAAAAAGCAGTTAACGTTCATCAACAGTAGCAATGCCAATTCCGGAAAGTAAAATTATCAATGAAGCCGATCAACAATGTATAGCTAACAAACCAGTTGTAAATTTAACGATGGAAAGCGGACAACAGACGTGGACGAGAAATACGAATCAGGGAAACAAAAGTAATGAATAAGTAAAAACAATGGCTCAATTCAAAGCTGCACCGATCCCGCGTTTGACAGTGGCACTCATATGATGGTAGTTTGAAATAATCAGTATTATTTGTCAGCAAAAAATAGAATCACATAGAAGGACACGTCAATGTTTTCTCTTTCGTGTGAGGCTTCTCGAAATGAGGCGAAAACGTGAGCTGGAAATTGTGTTCGAGTAATAAATATGTGGTTCTGATGTTTCTGTCATGCAGACAGACAACATTTAGTTTATAATAAATTTCAATCGCAATATTAAGCTAATACGAGGGAGATTAGCTTGTTTTCTGCCACTTCGTTGATTCTAACCGTAGTGAATACCTTGTACAATACAGACCGTATTTTATTTCACTCGGTTCAGTTTGTTGACTTCGTTTAGGTTGTTTGAAATTTTCATTGGTAACAACATTGTCGCGTAGTACCTACAATATAGTCTGTGCTGACTTTGGATTCAGCCAAAACGCATATATCATCATTAAAATGAGCTTCCATTGACATCTTACGGCTGATGAAATTTCAAGCTTCAGAATTGATCACACCTTAAAGCTGTGATTTCAAGGGCAATTACGATAAGCATAGCAATAATAGTTGATAATGTTCCATTTTTGGACAAACCAAGTGCCCTGGGACACACCCTTTAGTGTGGTGTCAACTCTGTCCACCGCGTTTTCAACGCACTTGTACTGCTTATATAGATCATGCCGTTTTTCAGCCTATGTCTGTAAGTTGGTTTTGGTCTTGCTGATTATTTTCAGGCGGGAATTTTGTGAGTCTTAGATGTTTGGGTATATATCGACATATATTTGGGTGTCATAAGCATACAGTTGGTGAAACACTGGATGATGATCTATGCCACTTGAAATCGGCTGCGTGTATAGAATGACCATAACAGGTTCCAGAACAACGCCCTGTGGAACACCACAACATGGACGAACTAGGATGGAGTGTTATTCATTTGTAGATACAATTTGTGTCCTGTTGAATAAGTAGAACTTGAACCACAGTAAGTCTGTATTGTCAATTCCAGACACACGCCGGAGACGTTGAAGTTATATATCATGTTATATTGTGTCAAGTGCAGACAAATCAAGGAGGGTGAGGACTGTAATCATTCCGCTATCCAACGCAGAGAGAATGTCATTAACTACTTTCCGAAGAGTAATTTCAGTACTGTGGCAAGGGTGATATGCAGACTGTACATTGCTAAAGAGACTTTTTGAATTCAAATGAGACACACGTTGGGTTAGAACAACTTTTTCTAAGATTTTTTTTATATGAACAGGAGATTAGAAACTGGACGGTAGTTCTTTAAATCGTTATGGGCAAGTGTTGGCTTCTTCAGCAGAGGCTTTAAATTGGCAGTTTGGAAAAATGATAAGAATTCCCCGGATGAGAGGGTATTAATAACATTAGTTTGTGAAGGCAATATTGGATCTAAACACTCAAGCAGCAGTGATGTTGGAATAGGATCAAGTTCACATAACTTTGGTGCACTTTTCAACACGATTGTCCGTATTAAATCCATAGAGACAGGTTCAAATGCTCCTAGTGGTTGTCGCTGAAATTCTGTATCTGAACTGTATGGTGACGACGAGTCGATTGAAATTGGGTTGTGATCATCATCATTATTTTACCATATTTTTAATATAAATGTTGTTTGTATTTTTCACTTCTGTAATATCTTGTCGTACCCTTTGTAGATTGTTTATCAGCCTTTGTAACGTTGTTATTTGCTACATCAATTATAATGATAGGTTTTCACCCCATTTCAAAATTCGTGTCACTGTATCAAACGATGCTGCTCATTTGCATAATGTGTACATTGGTAATAGAATATTTACTTCGCCACCAATGGCAAAAACAAGTTTTGTTTCTTTACAAAATATTTATTCTTTATTTTTGCTGGATGTGACTAGACAATTTTCAATGATTTTGAACGTTGTCCGTTATCATTTCTTCCCTAATTTCATTTACAACCCGGGTAGGATATTGTGATATTGCAGTCGCTTATCACATTTTGTCAGTATAATTTTGTTGCTTATAGTACTGTTTTTAGATGTGCTTTCTTCTTTCCTGTATTATTTACCACAAAGATAAGTTTTAATTTCTTCATTTTGTGGTGCGTTATTTTTTTCCACATCTGTCACAGACTAAAGTTCAAAGTTTTCATGCTCCATGGTACTTATGATTATGTTTTGTTCAATGTTCGTTGTCATTGGAGATTAAGTTTTTGGCAAACAATTTATTCAATGGCATTGTAGATTTATTTGGTTCACAACTGCTAAACTATTTATCTTTAACAAGAAAAAACTTTTGTTTGCATTAGAATTTTACATATTTGTATATTTCACCTTTTGGATCACAGACAAATAACTCTTACTCATAAAACATACCCTCTCTATTGCCTCGTCTCCCTTTGATATACACGCTTATCAGCAATCCAATTTAAACTGGGAGGTATGGCCAGAAACCCCAAAGTTGATATACTTTATGAATCAGATTGACCTAGGTTCAGTCTTGGTCATTCAAAGTCACTCCAGCACCACCATATATTATCTATGGCGTTTAGCAAATGCACTCGATGGCCATTTTATTTACGTACGACTTATCTATCGTTTTATCTCCATTTATATTTCGATTATAAATATTAATATTAGTAACTATTTAATGACTGTTAAATGTTTACATCGTGGATTTATTATAAGAATTGACCAATCAAGTTAGAAGAGACAACTGACACAAGACTACTATAACTACTTTATCGAAAAAAGGCCAAAGGTAGAATTGAATCCTGTTTTTAATATTCGGTGTCCAAAATAGGAATAATACTGGAAATGTGTCTACTCACCCCGAATAGTACCGCCCAATATCTCAAAAGGGTGTGGTCCTGATCCCTGACACAGGAAAATCATGGAAGAAAAATGAACGATTTCCCCCATCTGCAAGGCGTAAATCAACTCCTGAAAACTCGTCAGACGTGTTGGTTCCTGAGATTCGGTAAACAGATCTACAGCTCCGCTGTAAACATGTACACAAAATATATTTTAAATCTCATGATATCGTAGTGGCAACTCATTTATCTCAGAACTTCCTATGGTTGTCCGCCTGTACAGTTGAAAGAGCTCATTGCAAATGGAGTAGTTGTATAACATATGTCAAACGGATACACATTTAGCTTTCTGAAGATTATTTCCTCACTAGGGTGTGTTTTATTAGAAAAAGCCTAATATCTTTGTTTTCACATCTCTCTCTCTCTCTCTCTCTCTCTCTCTCTCTCTCTCTCTCTCTCTCTCTCTCTCTCTGCGCATACATATATACTATTGCAGTTCTAACATGTTTCTCCTTGGTAAGTTTTATTAGGACGATCGCCAGTTGGATAACCGGTATTTGATATGAACAGAAAGACGGAAAGAGTTACCAAAAGCAGTTTCCGAAATACACATCAGAAGCTATTAGCAGGCCCGCACCTAGGAAATTCTGGGCCCCAGGCAGCTGACAGAGTTCGGGCCCCTTTCGTGTTTCAAATATGTGCGTATATTTTAAAACGCGGGCCCCTATCTAGCTCGGGCCCCTGACAAGTGCCATGGTTGTCCCCTCCCTCCACTTAGGTGCAGGCCTGCTATTAGGATGTAAGATTTCTACGCACCCGTTTGTTTGACACATTTATGAACAAGTCCTTGCATGTTGGAATAATTACAAAAATCGTTCATTCGGTGAGTTTTTGAAAATACTTTATAACAATAACATGGGCTTCGTGTCGTGTCTGTACTTTTCCCTTCCTCAGTGAAACTAGGTCTCGCAACTCTAATCTTAAACTAAATATAGACAAGCAAGAGACCTCCGTCACCTTTTATTGCTTGTTGAAAGTTCGCATTTATGCGAGTATTTGAAGCACAAGTCCACGAAGCCAGGATGATACACTGACGTCACCAGATCCATGCTTCCATTCTGCCAGATCTTCATCTCCCGCACCAGCTGTACCAACCGACCTATCATTCCAGAACGAATATATATATATATATATATATATATATATATATATATATATATATATATATATATATATATATACATACAGGATGTACGATGGTTCATATCTACCACTCATTTCACTTTCTTCACTTTACTACTGAAACTGCATTAAAATGAGGAATTTGCCCTCGAAAATGACAACAGCGGCATTTCTGTGATATTCTTTATGGTATTTATTTTCTGGCAGTTATACGGAAACTGTAAATAATGATCTTTATAAATGATAGGGGCAAAAAAAAATTCTAAAGTTTCACTGTTTTTCAAACTGGGTCAATACTATTTATGCATTATGAGATTGCAGACTACATGCAACATTTACTAACTTTAGAAACTGAAGATTCGAGAATGGAAGTACTCCAATTAAGCAAGGTTAATTTTAAGATTTTTTTTAAACACTCGTATTTGCATATTTGTTTTAAGACGAAGTATGACTCACTTTAAATAACAATCAACCTATACATTTGACTTGAGCACAGCAAGTTATGAAAATAAATAAAGTAACAAGGCCACATGTTTGGAACTAAATGTTTGCTCTTAATATACAGACGTGACCTCCGAGTCGGTCGGCGCAGGGATAATATCCAAAGCAGGATATTAGGTATAACGGTACCAATTCAATTGTACAACCCAAGGTCGGCGGAGCTTAAGGTGTAGAGAACATAGCATTTGGAAATAAACAACAATACTAGCTGTGATTGGTGCATTATATAAGAGTTGTACTTTCTCTTAGGTTTAAAAACAATTTAAGCCTCTTGGAAACATGTGAGATTAAGTTAATTTATATTTAAATCATATTTTGTATTTTTTATGATTTTTTTTTAATGTGGGACACATGGGTGAAACTGGGCCTGTGTGACTAGATAACTCTTAGCCCTGTCTAGTTCCAGCAGAGTTATCTCATCTCTCTTAAATGCAATGGAGTACCTATGGTTTTGTCCTTGTCAAATTGACAACCTAAGATTGTTCTCTGTGACAGTGTGTGACATGCATGATGAAGTAGGATAGAAAGTATATTTATTTCACAAAACATTACAATTGAGGTCTACTGAAAAACAATTGATACAGTGATACCATTAAGTCCACAGATAGCAAAGACAGTTTTTGAGCGGCTATGACGCATAGTGAAAGAAAAAAGACGACATGACATAATTTAGGCAGTGAGTATTCATCTGTAAAGGAAATGGTGGAAAATCATTGGCTGGTCATTACATAGTGGAGATCATTGATGATGAAAGGCTACCAGTCTAGTGTGATCATACATTTCATATCTTCTGACAATCAATGCAATACAAAAGTAAACTACTAAAGCCATGCGTAAAGGAAATGGTGGAAAATCATTGGCTGGCCATTTCATAGTGGAAGTCATTGATGATGAAAAGTTACAATGTAAGTCTAGTGTGATGATAATACAGGCAAGGAACGGTTTAAATTACTTTTTTAATGTTCAATAACTGGAACCTGATACGTTCAAAACTAAACTAGATATCACAACTTATGTAATAAGTGGCTACATTGATACAATTATAAAGAAAAAAGACAAAATCACAGCGACATAAAAAGCTGAATTAAACACAGGAATATGCTTAAAGAGCATTGCATCTAGATTGGATGAAATAAACGAGAAAATTTATAAATATCAAAAAGCTTCGACAAAACGAAATTAATACCTAACTTTAGTTTCTTTATATTCCTCAATTTTGTCATTATCTTCCAATTTTCCTTCAATATACGTTTGATGTGCTTTGCTTTGCGATGCTTTTCAAACGATGCCGAATTATCGTCATGCTTTAAACTTTCATCATCAATGAATGTATCGTCATGCTTTGACCTTTCATCATCAATGACCTCCAACAGGTAAAAATAGGGAATAAATTGTCCACAGTCATTTCTATAACCGTATAAAACATTGTTGTCATTCTACGTAATGTTCTCCTTGCCTTACTATCTCTTCCATTTTCTTCTCCTTTTACAACTGTCATATTGTAAGTTTAAATTTAATTGCTTGACTGAGCAACATAATCCGACTAAAGAAATTATATATATATATATATATATATATATATATATATATATATATATATATATATATATATATATATATATATATATATATATATAAAAAGATTCGTTCCCTTAGTTTTGTTTCCTTTCGTTACGCGTAAAGAAAGAAGCAAAATACAAAATGAATAAAAAGAGTTCATACATAATTTAGACATATATATGTAAATACGTGTCAGACTTCAAAACAAAATGCTTTTACTTATACAAGGGGTCGCCAACTACGGCCAAATACGCCCCGCCGCCTCTTATTGTGCAGCCCGCGAGCTAAGAATGGATTTTACATTTTCAAATTCTTTTAAAAGTATGCCCTATAACGGAACGGCAGACTGCAGAGTTTTGTGAGATCGTTGCTACTGATGAGGTGCGAGAAAAGCCGCATGGAGCGCTACTGTAACATTGCATTCTAACGCTGATCGGTAACGGCCTTGATCCTACAACGACACATCACCCGATATTTTGTTAGGGGGGAGGGGGACATGGAGATAGGTCTTACTGCCTAGGTAACGGAGCTGTGTAGTGTGTTTTGCTGTCAACTAATAGTGTAAAAATAGTCAAATTTTTAGGAGTATTATACAAAACTGGCAACCAATAATGACGCTTTTCTACAAAGAAAAGTTATAATGTTTTTGTCAGACTTCACCGCAGGAGTCTGACGTTTTATCAAATGTCTGACAACATGAATTATCCTTATCGGTAATATAAATAAACACAAGGAATGCAAGCGTGAACACAATCCTTCGCTCGATTCTACTTTTTCTCACGAGTCTTTTATCGCTTCGGAATCGCATAAAGACTGAAAAACTACACATATCCATTCATAAAACGTCAGACTTATGTGACTTTTCTTATCCTGATGTATTTTCTCTCATAAATTCAAATTCTCACCAAATAAATGGACCAGTTTTCAAGTTTCGTTGGCCTACATTTCAGTTGGCTGGAAAGCGATGAAAGCCAGAAATGCCGAAATCGAATCAAATTGAAATATTATTCTTTAACGAAATTAATACAAATATATCATGCCTATAGGAACTGTAAGCAACGTTTCGTTTCGTCCAAGAAACATATCCCCATATGAGTCTACTGAAACATACTTCGGCATATCTCGACTACCTTCGCATTGCAACAAATTAAAATGTATATCAATGGAACATGAAGATGCGCCAGGATAAAGACAGCACAGTTAGTATATTAATTACAAATAAATTAGCGGACGAGTGTCGATGTAGGCTACCAAGTGTGTGAGATATTCCAGAAACATTGACAACTCATTCCGATGTCAACTGACATCGGAACACGCTACACAAAGATGTTATTTGGATAATAAGACATACCACTTAAACAAAAACATGTGCTATGTATTACGTTGTGGGACTAGTGGCGGCCTATGCGGCGATTTTATAACACCACGCAGTTATAATTCGGCAGCATTTCCAGTGCCACGTGTTTGCTTCTCTACATTTTTTCTCGTTTTATTACCCGTGTATACCCATCAGGTCACTTTCAAAACCAGAAAAGACGAGAAAAGTGGACTTCGAATGTTGTGTTTTAAGTCAGAATGGAGTATAAGTCAACTGACAAAAACATCCTTGAGTTTGACCCTTGGCCCGCTAGGCCTAAAATATTTATAATGTGGTCCCTGACTTATACTGATTTGGTTATTTGCTTCTTTCTTTTTTTTTAAAATACTAATTATACATTCCAACCTGTAGTATTCCATGTCAGCTTGGTGTCATATAGCATAAGGTATGGAATCGGACTCAATGTGTGGTCATTAAACATGCGATAGGCATCCACTGTGTTTCCAAATGGCGTCGCAAACTCAGGATAATCCGGTCCTGACTCCTGCACACATAATGGTGTGTTCACGAAATATCTCAACATCCTTCCCGATGCCAGAGCATTGTAAGCGCCGTCAAAGCCAAAAACATGATCTGCATCGCCATTTGACAGCTTCCTGCAACATATTAACATCATTTTGAGTCGCCTGTAACTGCAGCCACAAATGGCTATGAAATATTCACTTTATGAAAACTTTTTCATATACTCGTCTTTTCACTAAGGCGTGCGGAAAGAATAAATGTACTCAGTCTTGACTGGAACTTGGTTATAAATGTTAACACATAAGGGTTGTCGGTCACGAGCGCTGAGTCATTAGAAAGTGCAAAACGTTTTGTGTAGCTAAGTGGCTGACCATTTTGCTAAGTGGATGACCATTTTGCTAAGTGGTTGACCATTTTGCTAAGTGGATGATTATTTTGCTAAGTAGCTGACACCATTTAGCTAAGTGGCTGACCATTTTAAGACTCAGACTGGGATTGAGGAATCGTTGATTTTTTTAAAAATAAATTTTGCGATCACCAGATAACTTAAAAATTATTGCTCTTATTTATTTTTTGAAAATTGAAATAATCTATTATATAAATTATATTTGTTATTACTGTTTACGTTTATTTCCCAATAGAAATGTACAGAATTTGAAATAATCATTACGTCCACATCCTTATGCTCTCTCTCTCTCTCTCTCTCTCTCTCTCTCTCTCTCTCTCTCTCTCTCTCTCTCTCTCTCTCTCTCTCTCGTCCTATTATAGTTTCACACAATCATTTCTTCTTTATGTAAGCTGTATTACAAATGTTATATAAAACTTATATTTTCTTTCCTAAAAGTTTCTCAAGCATGAAATAATGGCATAAACAAAATAATTAGCCTTTACCAATAATTAATTCTTCTTTCCGTCCGCCAGCTCATCCCAGATACAATTTAATGGACGGCAGTACAGACTTGCTTTGAAATCAGCAATGACGGGTATTTCTTCTCTGTTAAGAAATCTTTTTTTTTTTGGTTAACAAAATGCTTCATTTACGTCTTTTAAAGGTTGTGTAAATGATTTATTATATAACGGAACATAAAAAAATACAAAAACCTGGTTTCATTTTTTTCCGAAGCTTTTGGAGTAAAGTGGCTTCCTGGTACACCACAGCGCCACAGTGGCTCCGGTCTTTTAACGGTAGTATTAGATGTCGACTGCTCTATCAAGCAGCTTGCCTCATATACACTGTACACCAATATAAACTTCGTCAGCCATTACGACCTATTTAGAATTCTACTTATCGTAGAGCGCCTAATGGCAGTGATTCTTCCGGATACAAATCTTCCTTTAGAAGGGATTTCTTTGGCCGAGTACGGGGACTGTTAATCCGCACAAAAAAACATTAACGTGAATATAATCACTCAGATACGCAAATCTTTATATATATATATATATATATATATATATATATATATATATATATATATATATATATATATATATATATATATATATATATATATATATATATAATGATATAGCATACACTTCAAATTTTCATAACGTCAATATATCTTGCCAGTTTTCACGAAATCATCACATTCTTACAAATCTCCTGTTCATCACCAATGGTTTTTTTTCAAGGATTAAAATGCTAACATTCGGAATCTGGACCTGAAGCGATCTTTTTGCGAAATTCATCAGTGTGGCGATGGACCGTCAAATGTCATTCATTGCCACTGTCAGATTAAATCCTGTGGAGGCCCTTAGGTAGTCGAAATCGTGGGGCTCCCTCGCAAATTATCTCATATCAATATTACTTTGAACCATTTCGCGGGGCCTCTAAAGGGCGTCGGGCCCAGGACGGTGCCTACTCTGCGTATTGGGTAGTCCGGCACTGTGCATCGCCTATAATGCAATAGTACTACAATATCTAGCTATGATGTTGTAACCTTAACTTTGTTAAAAAAAAATGACGTGATCCTATACCTTGTGGTGGAGCAAACAAAAACTGTTGTCAAAGACTAAAGATGAATGTAGTTCAGATTTGAATCCTATGTAGACTTACGTTTTTCAGGATGTTTTTGTTAGTGATAGTGTTATTAAGCCTCTGCACAGGTAATTTTTATTGGTATGTTTACGCTAGCCGTACTTTGTCTGCCATAACAGATAACACGTGATTCTCAATGTAATTCCTAAACTAAATAGGGCTTCAAACTGTATTTCCAATCGCATGGCAACCACAAATCGTCTAACCGTCAGCAAAATATCCAAGTCAGCCAGAAAAAGTCACTTGTAACTAGGCTTGTACCGTACCACTTCAAGACGTTTGTCACAAATGGTTGATTTATGAGGAGATGGTGCGTTATCACTGAGTAAATGGATACCTCAGATACGAATGTGGACAAGTGGTTCGGCAGTATTCCACAACTCGACACGCAGCGGCGTAGCGGGGGGGGGGGGGGGGCAGATTTTCCCGGGCGCCAGATCAGCTGGATTGGGGGGTGGGGGGAGGTAGAGGATGGTGCGTAGTCATTTGTAGGTACTATTAAAATAATTAACAAAGCCTGTTGTAATTTGTCATCATACTTTAAGATCACCACCACGAGTACTTTCATTGTCAGCTACATCATTAGTGTGTGTGTGTGTGTGTGTGTGAGAGAGAGAGAGAGAGAGAGAGAGAGAGAGAGAGAGAGAGAGAGAGATTATAATTTTTTAACATAGCTTAAAAATATTTTCAGTCGTATCGCTACGATGTCTGCAGTGGGTTAGTTTATAGTGATGTCTAGCACTGGAACATCATGCTGCAGATATGTCCCACCCAGTCACATTATCTTGACACCAGGCCGACCAGCCCTAACACTAACCTCCTAATGCTGAGCTCATTATTATCGACTTCGTCGTTGTATTTTTGTTCTTGGTAGTAACAGAGACAGCAAGATAGAGGAATGAGTTTTACCTTAATCTATCTTGTGCTTGTACTGAAAACACCAGACCCAGAATCAGAACAAAGCCTGAAAGACATCGGTAAAAAGACAAGAATCATTTCAATGGTATCTAAAGAATGCACTTGCTATGCAAATTACAAAATCAGGAATATCTCAGGCCAATATTAACATTTTCTTTTTCTTTTTCTTTACCCAACATCGCAGTGTAATTCATCCTATCGAGAAACATACCTCGTTCTGATTCTTATCTATTTGTATACCTGACTCCGATAGCCTGATCAAGGTCGGTCATATTGAGATAAGTAACGATCAACTAGTCACCTAGAACAGGAATAAAACTCTACGTACGTTGCTTAGCTTTCAGTTGACCTTAGTATCTAAAAGGGACAAAACACTGTTCGCGAGGCATGGACAATGATGAATACGTTGATCGGCCAATTGCAGTTTACCTTTGAGAGTAAATAAAATATATACCTATTTTCACACTTCATTGGAACCAAACGATTGGTTAGGACCAGCTTATATGAACATGAAATTAAATCTGAAAAGAAAATAATCTGGGAAAAGTTGTTTCGGACAAATTTACAATTAAAAAAAAAACAAATGTATTGCTCGAACCGCTCCGATTGCCTAGTGGTTAAAGAGTCCGCATCGAATGCAGGAGATCGTGGATTCGATCCCCGGCCGAGTCTTACCAAAGACTAACGGAAATGGTACTAACAGCTGCTTCGCTTGACATTCAGCATTAAGAGGTTAGTGTTAGGACTGGTCGGCCTGGTGTCAGGATAATCTCACTGGGTGCCCCAGTTCTAGACGTCACAATAAACTACCACACTGCAGATATCGTAGCTATATGACTGACAAATTGTTAAAGCTACGTTAAAAATCCAAATCAAACAAACAAATCAAAATGTACTGCTCTCTCTCTCTCTCTCTCTCTCTCTCTCTCTCTCTCTCTCTCTCTCTCTCTCTCTCTCAATAAAGACTTTTTGTAGCGCCTAATCTATAGAAGCTCTAAGCGCTTTACATCGATAATGACGCGAGTACAGAAAAACAAAAAGCATAAACCATGAAATTGGAAAACATAAAAAATGCTCAAAATATTTAAGGTACGAAAGTAGTAATATGGGACACTCTAGCGTCAATGGAAAATCCCATTCAAAAAGGTCATGGGACACTCTAGCGTCAAGATTTCTAGCGTCAATGGAAATCCCAGTCAAAAAGGTCCTGGGACACTCTGGCGTCAAGGGGAATTTAACATGGTGGGACTATCTAGGGTCAATGGGAATTTAACATTGGGAATATTATGTGAACCTGTCTAGCGACAAGGGAAATTTAGGCAAAGAGAGCAAATATCTTTTCGAGGTAAATGAGTGGCCCTGAAAAGGGCCGTTAAGTGCTATGTTAACATCATTATGTTAACATAGACGGCAACTCACGGATCTTCTTCTCTTCCTTTAAACTTGGTCTAACTTCTGGTCCACAGATAAGGACTCTCTTCAAACAACTTGCCTCTCCACATAGATTCTTCTTCTCAAAAGGGTTGCATCAGTCATTTGAGTGATTCTCCATGACGCTCTGACATACATGGGATAGTCCGGGTGAAAGAGCATTGATGAAACAAGAGTAGAGGATTCTACGTTGGTCCACATCTTGTGATTAGAACAGGTGAAGCGAATGCAGTGATGATGATGAATTTGAATTATAGTGCTGTATCGCCCACTAGGGTCAAGTAGCACTGTTTTTAAGTTTCCAGCAAAGCTGGATATTTAATTTCTCCTATGGGTCAGGAATGGTGCCGCTTCCCATAGGCATTTATGTACTCAAGGAGTACTTTTTAATTTGGTCGTCAGGTCGGGGTTGCTATTAAGTAACCATCGACCTGAATGGAGGAACCTGTGTGAGTGGGAATAGACCCAACACACACTCAACCCTAACAGCCAATTATGTGTGTTAATGGTGTGCAATGGCTCAAGTGAAGGTATTGGAAATTAGTCTCACATCGCCGCCATTTCGGAGCTATCCGAGTTGTGGCAATAAAAGAGAGGTACCATTACGTCCGATGATGTTGTACAGCCCGCAACATCGTGATTCCGTGCTTAATTCAAATCTGGTCCAGTTATTACAAATGGACAGGAAAATACCAATAATGCGTGAGCCACCTATGTAATTAAATCAAATCAATGAAGTCATAAAATTTGTATAACTATCTTAACTTTCCAATATTTCTAGTACAAAGTGTACATGTATTAAGTCCCTAACACGATTGAATACTAAGATGTCTATGCGACATAAATAAGTATAGTCATTATTTGGTAAAAACAGCTTGTTATTTTTGAACGGTGTGCAAAACAAATTTTTATCAAGTCAGGTTTCATGAAATAGATTGTTTGAAAAGGGTTCTCGTATCATTGTTTGTTTGTTTGATTGATTTTTAACGGCGCACCAGTACACTTAGGCTGTTTAGCGCCATACAATAGATTGTACTTGTACATGTTTAAAATACTAAAAGTTGTAATATCGACTTAGTTCTCGTACCAAATGAGGACCCTGTTAACCAGGCAATGAAAGCAATCGGATTCTTTTCTGAGTTGCTGTTTCTTGTCTGTTTGAGTAGCCCCTAATATCAGGCTGCCATCTTGTTCTCATGGTGTCCCAGCATATGGTTGTTCCCTCAGACCAGCCTTCATTTTCCTTCGTCCTTGGTTCTTTGAAGTTGGTTCTCCCCTGATGTTTTTCCGGTTTTGGTCCAGCGGTGATGTCCATTTATCCAAACTTTTTGCCTCCTAAATTGGATGAACTCTGTACTGTTTTGAGTTAATAGAATCTACAGCCCCATACGCCCCAGCCCTTATAGTTGAGTTGCGGGTATTTATGCCAAAAGTTAGATACAATTTATTGCAGCCTTGTTCTGCGGGGCCTGGTATTCTTGGGCTTTTAGACTACCTCATACTGTCTAAATTGGGACCATAATATCGCGACAGAATTTTATGATTGTCTGGCCTCAGACCATCTACTTATATTTCATTTTTGGCTTTCTGACTTTGGAACTTGATAGGTATTTGGTAATTATTATTTACTGTCAATGAGGCTGTATTGAGAGGAAAGTTAGAGAAGGTAATAGTAGTGAGGGTAGGTTTCTATACTTATTTTGTGGGCTGGTTTTTAAAAAAAAAAAAACAACTTATTTGTTACTATTTGTTTGTTTATTTTTTGCTTTTTACATGGCGTTTTTTATTCCCTAATTGTCTTCATTATCTATTCGTTGTGGTTTGTGTACCCCTGTTACTCTATCTTTCATCTACTTTGTTGACTTGTTATTATTTCTGGAGTGATTTGATTACTCAAAGGGCTTTGAGTAATTTTTCCAGGTTCCCTAGCTTGTTTCTAGGATTACTCGCATCTTTATTTTTCGATTTGGTTGCTCAGTCTATGAGCCTTGGTGATCTCATGCCCACCGTAGTGTAAATGGATTAGTGGAGTGCTGGCCCGAACAGACCTTTATTTAGAGAACTCCGTTTGCCAAAATAGCGGTTCCTTGTTGAAAGATAAAATAGACTCCAATAACTATTCAGAGTGTTCCCTAAACAACCATTTTGTCCGAGGTTATATTTTGGCAAAATTAATGGTTTCTTTATTGGCAACAAAAACGGTTTCCCGGGTGAGAGGTGGCTTGACAGCGTCGCCGAATAATTGAACGGATACTTTGTATATAAAATGTCAAATGTCTGAGAATCTTATCAATCTAGACTGGCCAGAGAAAGATTAGCTACTCTCAATAAATATATTCCCTTAAGAAATGTACTCGGGGAAAAACTTCAACGACGACAAGAGTCCCAGACTGAGTTTGCAACTGGAACGGAACAATTATTTAAACCTGTAACTACGACTACTAAAGAGACCTGTGAAGTTACTAAAAAAGCTATAGTTGATGCCGTTGAAAAAACTACTGCTAGTATTAAACAAGCTATATTAGGGGATATTCCTGAAGATCTACGAGGAAAAGTTGCTCTTCTTCCAGCGATTAAGGAACTCGCCACAAAACCTAAAAAATAAAATATTGAACTCTTTGATAGATTTAACGAGGGATATATTGCAGATATTAAAAATACAACAGAATCTGATTTACCCGGAAAAATATTGTCTTTTATTAGGTGGATATATCGTATATATTACAATAAAAGTAGCGTAAAAAAGATGATTATAAATTTGGCCAACTTGTAGCTAGAATACAAGATTTATATAAGGGACAAAGTTTAGAAGAAGATTATCCCACACCAAAACAATGATTATATCAAGAGTTAGAAAAAGTTGAAGAACAACTTAAAGATTTAAGAGAAAAAAAAAGGTGAGGGTTTTACAGGAGGTAGTTTAAATATATGTCCGGAAAATATCATCAACGATGTGTCCAGGTTAGAAGTTCTCATCGGGGGAAAACGAACAGGAAACAATTCGCCTGAAATTATCAACGAGGCAACTGGTATTTGTCAACGATTATTTCAGAGCGGTGTTATAGATACTAGTATATATCGTGGTCTCATCGATGAAATCGTAGACGATTATTACAGCGATTAATGACTTTGTCATCTCCATTAGATAAAAGGTCACCATATAAGATGATAATACATAACCAACGACGTCAACAAGTTAGAGTCGTAGGCTCAAGAGTACCCTTGTACAAAGCGTATTACGGAGATGGGTTTGATAATGTTATACAAAAACTATTTACAAAAGTTGCTCCTAAAGCAATACCACTCGTTAAACAACTCAGTATGAAAGCGCTAGGAGTTGTTGGTGACCAGATTGTTAAACCGGTTGGTGATCTGGCTGGTTCCGCTGTCTTCGCGATCAAGGACAGGATCATGAGACTAATACGTAAACCTGAACCTGTTAAAGTACCTACCGCTGAACAAATGCCACCAAAAGTCGCTAAAATTGTTAATCAAATGGCAAATCAAAAATTAGCAGAGTTAATTGAAGTACCTGCCGCCGAACAAATGTCGCCAAAAGTTGCTAAAACTGTTTATCAAGAATTAGCGAAGTTAAATGATCAACAGCGATATATTGTTTCAAGTATGATAGCAGGTAGTGGTCTTCGTTTTAGAAGGTAATCAATTATATAAAATGTTTGAGGAAATGCCTAATGATGCGTTTGATCTTGGCGCTAAAGTATTAAAAGATACATCTTTGCGATATTATCAGATGTGTTCGTACAAAGAAACCGTTCCATATGAGCAAGGAAGGGTTGAAATTTATATGCAAGATACTAGTAAATATTTTCTTCCGTGTGAGGGGTATATTGAGGTTGAAGGTAGAATTGCACACAATGATAATACTAATTATGGGGTAGACGATAAGGTTGGTTTTGTTAATAATGGTATAATGGCGTTGTTTTTGACAGCGCATAATATCTTATCGATAGCCGTGAAATTGAAACAATTCAAGAACGTCTTGGTGTAGCAATTACTATCTTAGGGTTAGTAAGATATTCATGCGATTATCAAAGCACAGTTGGACCCTCGATGATGTTTCACAAGGACACAACAGATCACCCCGAAGATAAACTTATAACAATGGGTAAGGTAAGAAACGCTGCTGGGACTGCAGAAGTTGATGCGGTTGTATCATATAACAATAATTATAATTTAGGTTTTGCTGCGCGTAAAGATATGTTAACCGACAACAAGGAGTTTTCTTGTAATATTGCTTTATCTCATATGTTTTGATTTTGTAAAGATGTTACAAAAGTTATATTTGGCGCAAAACATGCAGTTGAATCCAGTAGAAATCAGATGACGACGATGCAATATGGCGGGCTGGGGGGTTTCCTGCCGGTAAGGTAATCTTAAAAAAACTAGCGTTGTTTATGCCTGTGTTAACCCCTTCACTTGAACATGAGCAACGATTAATGTCTTTTATGAATACATGTGGTAAATCATTGTTGTGTTGGCACAACAAAACGGTAAATAGTACAAGAGGTACAACCTACGCAGGGTAGTTTACTTGGCAACTCTCTTCACAACGTGGTTTAGCTCCTCTGAGACATATTTTTTATTGTACTTCAGCGAACCGACAGAGAAAATTACCAAGAACAAAATCCGATGGTATTTGATCTGCTTGGTGTTACAGAGGTTTTACTACGAGTAAATGGTCAGGACGAACCATCCGAACACGTAAAAATAGATTACGCTCGCGGTAAAGTTTCTTGGGCGTATCAACGATTATCATCGTTTTTAGCACATGATCAAAACATCGATACAGGGATGCAGATATCTCAACGAGATTTTTCAAGGTTGTATCCGATCTACTATCTTTCGTTGGAACATATGGATTTGTTTAGGCATTCTACTGTTAATATAATATTTACCGCTAATGTTGGTGCTGGCAATTATAGAGCGATTGCTGTTATTCTCAGTGATAAATCAATGTTGATGGAGGGTGTTGGCGGACAAATGAAACTCGTTGACGCACCCATCGAGAATATGTAATGGGACAATTAGATGATCACTATCTAAATGAAATGTCGATTAGTCAAGTTATTGTCACCCTGACACCTGGTCAGGTAAAAAAAATCTACAATCAAGAAATACTACTACGTGTGACACATCAATAACTTTGAAACGTGAACAAATGGCAGGCGGACCAAATAAATTATCGCTGACAAAAACCCAACTTAACCATTTCAATAAGGCGTTAAAAACGGGTACAGGAGTTCAGTTGACTTTTTCACAAGCTGAAATAAAAAAATATGATAAAATCCGGTTTCAATAATTCCTTTTCTTATTCCGGCTGCTATTGCCGCCGCTAAAGCTCTTGCGTTAGGGGGGGTTGGGAGCTGCTGGGGCTGCGGTTGTAAATAAAGTTTTGGGAAGAGGGCTTGATCAACCCAAGAAAAGACTACCAAGCAAATTAAACACTATTATAGAAGCGTTTATTACACCTCGATACCTAAGGAAACCAACTGGACAAGTGTATAGGAAAAAACAAGGAGGATTTATTCCTATGTTCCCGATGAACCGAACCCCTGAATTTTTTAAATCTTTGTCATCCCTTTCGCCATATTTTAAAAATAAATCAACAGGACAAGGATATAAAAAGGGAAAAGGTCCACGACTCCCAGGACGTATCTACGAACATAACAACAATGTCCAATTTTGATTTAATCGACGCAGTAAAAAAAACTTCCAATAAAACATTTCAGAGGTGTATTCATGAAAGATCAATTACCAACACAACAACACAACTCGATGATAACACTGGACCTGGAACACACTGGGTAGGTTATGCAATATATCCCCGATCAATTATTTATTTTGACTTGTTTGGACTTCCTCCACCGAAGGAATTTCTTAGTTATGTGTCCAAGTTTTCAAAAATCCCAGTTTGGTATTCAACATTAACAGATCCTCCGATTTGCGGACAAGAAGTCCTTAACGCATTAACAGCTATCTCGACATCATCTAAATTACCTCACAAGGTTGTCCACGAGTACACGATGATGAATCACCGATAAATTTTTAACGAATCGTTTATGATAATAATAAACATGGTAGATAATTGGGGGAGATCACTTTTACGTAGAAAATCCACCGATGGAGTTACCGTCGAACAAGTAAACAAACTTATATCAGAGGCGTTATCAGATATATTAAATCTCGTTGGAATAGATAAAGATCGTCAAGGTAAACTAAAAACCAGTAACGTTTCCTTGAATGATATTTTAGTTAAACAACTCAGCGTAACCGAAAACGCTATTGCGTTATTTTCCAATCAAGGCAAACTTAAACCTGGCGTACCCATCTCAACAATCACAGATAAATTTAAAAACCGTTAACGATCATTCTGAAACAATACAAACTCTTGATGAAGAACTTACCCAACAAATAAATTTATAAAATTCTATTATGGATTTTTTTGGTAATCCGCCAATAACAACACCGAAACTGTCATCGATAAAAACCGCCATGGAAGATTTAATACGGCTTGATAATGAATATGACAGTCACATAAAACAATTTTGGGCGCTTCAAAGAAACATCATTGCACCTTTCTTTGGGGTTCCGCCGGTAAACACACCAAATCTCGCAGATATTAAAAAATATTTTGATGATCTAAAAACGACCAACAATAACGTGTACACGGTCGATTGGAGGACAATGGATTGGGTCAAGGATACCAATGATAAGTTAGATTTTTTACCTACCACCTCGGGTATTTATCGATTAACAATATCTTCCGACGAACAATTTAATATTACAGTTACAGAGTATGTTATTTCTGATCATCCTTGGAAAAATTTATATGTAAAAGGTTTTAATAATATGATAACATTTATGGGTACTCAAGGCATAAAAAACAGAAATTAAAATAACAGCCACCAATGATACTTTAGTTAGGACAAACAATTCAATAGTATGGTGTATAGAACTTGTGACAGATCTAAGTAAACCACTAAATTAAAAACGCTAGCGTTTTCATAATAATGACATAATTGTCGTCACAGTATCGTTATAATACGGTCAAAGAATTTCAAACTAAACTCGAAACACTCCCCGATGAATACCGAGCAAAAATTAAAAAATATCGGAGGCGGATTAACGTCATTGACGTAACCGTGTATTCAGTATCCGGTGTAATCACCGGAGCTGGTATTATCCTCCTCATCGGTTATAATGATAGCTCCGATTGCTGTTCCAATTTGTATATCCGCGGCGACAACAGTCGCGCGAGTAGTTTCAATAATAACAAAAAAATATCGTGTTCTCAGAGTATGCACGATTACACGGTTAAACTTCACACAGTTTCTAACGCGTACTTGCAATTATATTTGATGATCTCGTCGTCGAGCGCTCGACGACACACTAATATCCGACGATGAGTTCTCGAAGATGATCCGGTTGTATGATTCCACGATGTCAAAATTAGAAAAGATAATAACGTTAATAATAATGGCGGCATTGCAAGAGTTACTTCAACAAATAGCGGAAAATACAACCCCGCGGAAAAACCAATTATTGTCAGTGACATCGAAAGAAGCCAGAATTCGGAATTGAATTTCCAAATCCATCCAGGCAACTAAGATAGCGCTAACTCAGTTAGCTGTTTATCACAGTTGGCCAAATATTCGGTCGGAATCATTTGCTGGTAAACCACCCAATAACAGTTTCGTGTTCGCGTACCAAAATAAACCAGATAACACTCCTAACTGTCAAACAATATATCTCCCAAAAGGTGCTTATCAAATTGAGGATATCAACATCGAGATCCAACTCAGAATAAAATCTATAATCGGTGGTGGAACCACCAGTGAACCTAAACTCGAAATATGCGTTCATCAACCAACGTTGTCAACGTCCATCGAAATAAAATCCCCCGAATACTCCGTAGATATATATATATATATAACAGCTCAATCAGAACAGTGTTAGGATGGCCAAAGAAAAACATCCGGGGGTGATTTCCCCGAACCCAAAAGATCTGATTATCCAGTAAAAAAAGTTATAAACCATATGCCCGGTTGGATTTTTTCACCGGAGAAATAGAACGACCCGGAGGTGGATATCATCGAGCCAACCAAGATAGAATCACTGAAAATTTCATAGCGATGAATAATGATTTTTCGCTGTTGTTGGTATCCCTCGAATCTGGTACGCTCACCCGAGATGAATTTATCAACGTCGTAGAAACATGTAAAAAAAATTATCCACGACATGCACATATTTAATGTACAAATTACTTTTGAGGTATCGGGGTCTAATAATCTTAAAACAAGAACAGAATTTGCGAACACATATAATATACGCGTAGATAGAATCTTTGAGTTTGAATTACCTAGATATAATGTACCCGAGCTACAGAAAAAACTTAACGACGCTATTGATGTTGGTTTTAAAAAGATTTATTCCGCGTGGGAAAAATCCGTAAGTGTTATTCTTAAATACGACAACGCCGAAAATAAATCAAACAGATACATCTCTCCGCGAAACGTTGATATAACATCGGTGATCGCATTAAATCTTACGTGTGATGTCATCGATGAGAGTTATCAAGTGAATACATCGCAGTCGAATAATGCTGCGCAAGGAATATTCTATATACGTTTTCCCCGCAGGTTCCTCCGGGAAGTTTAATCGAGATCAATCCTATTAACCTTGTATACATAAAATGTAATAACCGCTGGATATCAAGAATGAATTTTGAACTCGTCGACCAAAACAACAATTTAATCGATTTATCAAACTAAGAATTACAAATTACCCTGGATGTAAAGTCGTAAATTGCTTTGCAATTTCAAGGATTTCACGATTTAGAAAACGCTAGCGTTATATATATATATATATATATATATATATATATATATATATATATATATATATATATATATATCAACACGCGTAAGTATTTGTTTACGACAAGGATAAACTTGAATACGCTATCAGAAAATCATTCACGGAATCAATAACATTCAATTTCGAACTTGTCATAGATGGACTCGGCAATGAAAAATTTCTGTTGACGGATCATCAAACACAACAACCAGACCGAGATGTTATAACGATGATTATGTGTAGTCGCGATCAAATAATACAATACGCGCACTTATTTATCCCCGCGAAAACGATCAAGAAAATTATCGAAGGAGGTTTTTGAAATTGATTCTAGGGTTAATATTATTATTAGTATACATGGATGAGTAATTATGGTGGTAATTATAGCACAGATAACAACGTCGAAAACTAATGATGTGAATAACGACGAGAAATCAATAAGTAACAGGTGTTTATTTGCCGTTTCAAATATTGCTATGTTTATTCATAAATATTATTACCGTCATGATTATTTACCGCGTTTCCCGGTACACGATTATTGATCATCATTACTCACCATGATTACCAATCACACACAACACACAAATATATAATATATACCCGTAACAGGTATTTTAAACAAAATATGTCATATTATTACTGGTTATTATTACTTGTACACGCTAGCGTTTTCACAATTATTTATCATTATTTCTTTTGTGTGTAAAATCTTCGATTTTTATATATGCCCAACCAAGCAAAATATTTAACACAGTCGGACATTAACACGATAATTGCACTGCGAGGAAAGGATCGACCAATACATATAGCTAAACAATATGGTATAGGATTAACCAGGTTATACAAAATTTGGACCGATGCGTCAACAACAAAAAATTCACAGGAGGACTCGCTGGCAAATAATCGGGTAAACACTTAACCGAGTAGGTAAAAAAAATAACTGATCAGGTTAGTAAACAACGAGAAGAAATTCATAAACTAAAAGCAACGTTTGCTAAAAATTGCGCTGATATTAAATTATTAACCGACAAAATTACACACCGACAAAAGATACTAACCGCGATGACACTTAAAATTAATCAACAACAACAACAGCAACAACAACTAGATGAACTTATAGATGAAACAACAAACCGGTGATGAGACGGTAAAACAACTTACCACGAAGATACAACAACAAAAAGAGCAAAAACAACAATTACACCAACAAGCCGAAGAAAATAAAAAAAAAATATCGATGGGGGTAATAAATGTATAAAATCACAGAAAGCAGCTATCGAAAAGCAAAAAATAATCATCGCCGATGATGAAATATTACAACAACTTACAGAAGTTTTGAATTGCAAAGCAATTACAATCAAAGATGAAACCGCTAGCGGTTTCACTCAAGCGGAATTACCACCGAAAATGTCCACGGAACAAATAATGGCTGCGGCGTTATTAAAAGATGATATATCATGAAAAATCTCAGATTTGTAAATATTATCATCATACTCTTTTGCAGCCGCCACTATAAGCTGTTCCTCATTAAAATACATCCCCGATAGATTTCAATAGCTGTTTTATCATCGTTTACACTGTATATAATTCTGGAGTTCCCGTTTTATAAATGATATGATCACGCTCCCGAGAAAGAATCTTTGCGACACGATACTCTGAGGGAAACTTAGACGTCGCGCAGAGACTATATTTTGATATTCGCGGTCGAGATATTCGCTGGTAAATAGTTTAATTGGAAAAATAATTGGAAAAAGCTTCGATGGAAACTCAAAGTGTTGTCAAGGAATTTCAAATTTCACGTTAGTTGTCCAGTATAATTTTTTTATATCCGTCGCTTGCAGTAACCTCTTTCCACGTTGTAAAAATCCCAGCGAAATACGTCATCAAACCAACTATAAAACAAATTAAGCAATTTTTTTTAGCTTCCTCGAACGACTGATTGTTTTAAAAATTGGCAAACATCCAGGGAAATTTTATATCATCATAAAGTCCTGGTTGAAAATCGGTAGCGATTTCAATGATGATATATTCGGCGATCGGCGAGCAGGTTTGAGTCATTATATATATACATATATAGGAAAAAAATGTATTTATCTAAATTGACTGTTTTGATATATGAAAAAATTACGAATACTTGAATGAAACCCTGCGGTTACATTTTTTGAGTACACCGTCAAATACGTAATATCCGCCGCTCGTTTCACGGACATATGATTCATATCAAAATATTTAGCCGCTGATTTTATTCACGGAAATTGTTTAATAACACTGTCGTAAAAAGCTGTTACAGGTTTTGGTTTACGGTTTTCATTTTGTTGAGGATTTACGTTGAGATTGTTTTCACTGGAAGTTACAATTCGTAAATTCTCTACACGATTATCAAGAGGATTTCTATTTATGTGGTCGACCACAAGACCTTTACTGATCTCTCCGATGAAAATTTCAGTGAGAAATCGATGAACATAATAATGTTTTCGCCGTTTACCCGCTACGACGGTAAATCTTATATAACCTGTATTACTAACACTACCAAGGGGAAGTTTATTTTTTTTCTGACGGACAATTCGACACCGTGAAGCTTTGTAGTTGGTGTAAACCGGATGAGAAACGTATTCGTTATTCATTATATTTTATAAGAATTTCCTTTATCTAATTTAACGGTTTGATTAAGATAATCCTGAGAAGATTTTAACGATAATCCTCCTGGGCTTTCCGGGTAACGATTATAATACCATTTCAGCGCTGTATAGTTTTTGAGCCCACAATTTTTACATAATTGAGTTTTTCCTCGTACGCAGACTCCACAACCGATACAGAGTTGCGGACCTGAGCTTCCTCGTCGAATATTTTGTATGTGATCGCTACAATACTCCTTTCTGCAGGGTTTTTCGCATCGGTTAGTCTTACCGATAAATAACAAATTACAGTTATGCATTCGTATATAATAAATAAATATTATTTTATTTATTTAAATATACTTTATCTTAATATACTAATGGCAAACAGTAGATTTACATATCCCGAGTTTGAGATAAATACTCGAAGGAGGGCTAGATTTGACCTAGACGATAAAATAAAATTTCCTACAAAATTATCACCTATCCAAAACAGTATCAGAGAAGCTAAGAGAGAGTTTTGTTTAGACGGTGCTGGATATGAGTGTTTAAATTTCTGATGACGAGATATCGTGCGAGAGAGATTTTATCTCGGATGTTTTCTGACAACAATGCTCAGTACTACGTGCAAGCTACATTTACTAAACTTGCTAAGCAAAAACATAAAAAAGGAAAATATCCTCGTTTGAAGGTGTTTGATCACCGTGAACGAGCATTAGATGGAAATAACCGACTCGTAATTATAAAGCAAATACTGGACCCGGATTATTGGTTGATATCGATATAAGATACTACATCCGAGCATACCCGGAAACAGCAATCATATACGGGTTTTATAAAATAAATCCACCAGATATTAACATGATATCTCGAATGAGACTCTCAGCGAGGCTAAACTGCGTTGAAGAACGAATAACAGAACATTTCATGAGCGCGAAACGAGGCAACGGGATGACAGAAAAACGAAAAAAATAGTATTATCGAGTGAGGGAAAAATGTTCGAGAGAACGGTGCGTCGATAAACGACGTTGCTGTGTTAGGAAAAAAATCCGATTATCGTAAAAACAATCAGCGAAGAGATTTTACACGACTCCGGACATTATAAATCAAGAGGAGCTCCTATCGAGATCTTAACTATCTCGGATACAATAATGTGGATTGTTAATAATTATATATCGTGGTCAAATTTAGTTTATGTAGCTGTATCACGAGTACCACGAATAAATCAACTTAGAAGAATTGTTATTTAAGATTTTGTGGTTGCAACCGAGTATCATCTGGAATAACCGGTAATTGCTCCCTTGTCAAACTTTGTTGCTTTGCAGTGGGATCTAGTTTATAACGTGTTAGTCGGTCCTTAGATGACACCGTAGAATATATCTTATGTGTTGTGATACTCCATATCGGATCAGTTGATCTTCTGGTGCCACATCCACCTTAAATATCGTACTGTGACATTACCAGGTAGAATTTCAGACGGCGAATATAATATTGGTTTATTGTTTATATATTTTTTTGTTATCGCGATGGCCGGTTTCATATTTATAGCTCTGGTCACTTCATTGTTGATCGATGAGATTACTTCAGGGAGTCGTTTTACCCATTTTTGAGATCTTCCATGTTCTATAAATTCTTTCGCATACTGATTATGACATAGTTTGTCAGCGAGTGTTTTGTTAAATCGCTCAACAATCTCTTGATCACGATGAATTGCGGTGTGTCCTCGTCGGATTACAGTATTATGTTGTTTCATCGTTGATAATACTTCACCTTGAACCTCCTTGCCGGGATCAACCTGTAATAAATTTGGCCAACGCAGAGGACCTCTCCGATAAATCTTTTTGAATGCAGAGGCGACCTCAGACGACGATTTTGTTGATAACGGTTCAGCTTCTTGTATATACTCGCTACATCAACCACTGTTAGCGCGTATTTGTAAAAACGTTTTTGTTTGTCATGTGGTAAATATAATATATCCGCCTGATGAACTTCATTAGGGACATTAACATCGAAACTTGCATATTGAATCTTTTCTGGGCGCGGTAGATAAATCTGCTAAACTGCTTGTTTGGCCAACCAATTAGCAGCTATTTCACGAGTAACCTTAACAGCTCTGGCAAGTTTATCGACGGCAGATTTACCCATAAAGTATCCTGTCGGAGAATAATAAATTTTTCCATGCTATATACTAGCCCCGAACAACAATTTACCTTTCATAGCAGATTTTATAAACAACGATGCTAATTCTCTTTAAACGATTTACCAGGAATTGAATCTATCGCGTGGATCAACTTTACATCCGCGAGATGACGTTGTTGTGAATCACCGCTCCAATATGTTATATCGTGTACACGACAAGCTTCGTCGATAGCGTTTATCGGATTTTCACCTGGGCGAGGATTATCTTGGTCGTCAAGTCTGATATCTAATCGTATTCCCGGTCCACAGTAACTATATCCTGGAAGATGTTTTTCACCTGGACACTTTTCCCAGGGTGTTCCTGGAAGTTTAGCTAGCTTGGTGGCGATTTCACCACCGCCTTTTGTTTTACAAGCAGCAGCAGAGAGGGTGAATCAGACAACTTTTTTTTTGGTTATTTTTTATTATACCCTTAAAACGGTACGAATAGACTCTTCTCGCGAAAAAATAAGTCTCCGACCCTTATGATTGTTCGCGTTTTCGTTGATGAATCATAAATGTCACAATGATGTTGTCACTCACCCTCTCTGCTGCTAAGGTTTACGGTGATTTTAACCGAATGTTTTATCAAGTCCGATACGATATCGTGTCCTAGGGTCTGCTAAATTTATTGTCACAAATCCGTGTGGTTTTGACTGAGCGTGACTAAAGAAATTTCTAAATTGATTATGATTCATATCACCGCTGCACCAGGTCTGATGAATATTTCGTAGCGTATGAGTATCAACGCCGTTAAATACACACAACACATTGCAATTATCTGTGATCACTTTTGGTATTTGTGTGTACCGTTGAGTGACATAGATCACATCAGTGTTTTTATGCCAGCCTCGGGAAAATATTCTAGCAGGATTTTTTTGATTATCTAACATGATATCATCGTATACCACTAAATTGTTAATACCTCCATCGATGTCTTCCACGGAAGGGGCTTCCTCTATATCAGTAATAAACTCAATAAAATCTTCATCGATTTGAAATTCTTTTGCTTTCTCGTTAAAATCCTTTAGCACTTCATAGCATCGCTGATCGTCTACACTCGGGGCTATTAAATACAATTTGTTCCATTTCATCCATCTCGTTATCAAATTAAGTAGCAGTTGTGTCTTTCCGCTTCTAGATGGTCCGATTATAATCATTCTAATTGAATTCGGCAACATTTCATGATGTTTAATAGGTTCCCGTCGTCGGGTAGCTGAATAATCAATTATATTCATGCCGTTATATATAAATTATGGATCTATATTGTGTGAAGTGTAAAAAACGTACTGGCACAGATGACTTGACGACGATTACAACTAAAAATAACCGATCAGCGCTTTCTGGTAAATGCGTACAATGTAGTACAAAGAAATTTAGATTTGTTTCTAAACCCAAGGAACTCAAGGGACCTTTAAAAAAAAACGAGGAGGTGATATCGCAGCCAAGTTAACTAAACTCCCTGGAACCCCATGGGCAAAATACCCTGGAGAAAAGCACCTTCCAGGATATAGCTACTGTGGACCGGGAACAAGACTTGATATCAGACTCAATGATCAAAATCAGCCCCGACCCGGTGAGGAACCAATAAACGCTATTGATAAGGCCTGTCACCTTCATGATGTATCTTATAAAAGCAGTAATCTGCAGCACAGGCATCTAGCAGATGTGAAATTAATTCATGCGTTAAATGCTATTTCTGATAAATCTTTCAAAGAAAAATTGGCTTCCTTTTTGATAAAATCGGCTATGAAAAGTAAATTGATGTTAGGTGCTGGTAATTAATAACAACATGGAATCTATTTATTATTCCCCAAGAGGATACTGGAGGGGTAAATCAGCAGTCCATAAACTCGCTAGTGCTGCAAAAGTGAAAAAAACAACTGCGGCTCATTGGTTATCCAAACAGGCACTATGGCAAATTTATCTACCACCGCCTAAACAAATTCAATTCTCGCATTTTGATGTGACAGTTCCTAATGAAGTTCATCAGGCTGATCTATTATTTCTGCCACATGATCGTGGTTACAAATACGCATTAACCGTAGTTGATATTGCAAGTCGATACAAAGAAGCAGAACCGTTAAAAACAAAATCAGCCACTGAAGTGGCTTCTGCATTTGAAAGGATTTATCGAAGGAGTCCTCTGCACTGGCCAAATCTATTACAAATTGATCCTGGCAAGGAATTTCAGGGTGCAGTGTTATCAATAATGAAAAATCATAAAGTCACTATCAGACGAGGACATACTGCGCTACATCGTGATCAGGCAATTGTAGAACGGTTTAATAAAACCCTTGCTGAGCGGTTATTTGGATATCAATACGCAAAAGAATTCATCCAAGAAAAAAGATCCCGTGAATGGGTTAAAAGGTTACCAGCTGTGATTACTGCACTGAATAACGAGATTACTAGAACCATCAACATGAAACCTATCAATGCGATTAAAAAGAAGTCAATACCTGAAATGGAAATTCAAAAAGATTTTATCGTTTCCCAACCAATTCTTGGTAGTAATGTCATTGTGAGGTACTTATACGAACCAGGAGAGCTTGAGGGTGGCACAAAAAGGGCTACTGATCCTATTTGGAGCGTCACTACGCATAAGATATCTAGTATAACACGATCTACGGGTAGACCTCCAATCTATAAACTGGATTCAACTGCCCCTCAACGGGGTTTTACTAGACAACAATTACAAGTGATACCTGAGGATACTCAATTACCACCGCATGGGCTTAACTAGCACCCTTGCGTCTATTGCACTCAAGACAAGTCAACATCACATTATTTCTGACATGACCGAGATTGTTATTTTTTCTGTCAACGGTGAATTGGCGAGGATCCTTATCCGAATACTGCCAACGCATTATACAATTGCAACTTGCGCAGTGATTATTTTGTTGTTGCTTCAAAGTGATTATTAATTCAGCATCAATATCAAATTCTCGTTGTTTTTTTTTTTGTCTTGTTGTTTGTAACCGGAGAGTTTTTTATCAATAATATCATTATCATCGCCAATGATTTCATCATCGCCACCAATGATTTCATCATCGCCACTGGCTTCGTCAACGACAATTCTTCGAAGTTGATTTATTTTTCGTACTCTAGACACTGCGAGATAGACTAAATTCGACCATTCTATGCGATTATCTACCATCCAAACAATTGTATCCGATATAGTCAATCCCTGTGAAGAGTGTATTGTGGCTGCATAACCTAGCGTCCATGGGGATTTATTAGCACGCAATGCATCTTCAACAACATTGATATCAACCAGCACAATATCATTTAATACGAGAATCTTCTTTTCACGCCCTGACTCTGTCAGGCCTGGAATATCAACTTCAATGTTCTGTTTTCGTGTATCCGATGGCCTATAACAGAGGGGCACTGGAAGTGTTGCAAATTTTTGTTTATGCTATTCAAATAACTTCATCTGAAGTGTGTCCCTGACTATTTTTCTACTTGCAATGATTAAATCATTTGGTCTCCACGCTTCCCAAAACTCATTCATTGGAGTTTCCGAAATTATTTCACGCGCTATTTCACACTGGATTTTATCCGGTTGTAATCTAATTAGTTTCTTAAATTCTTTTAATTCATTATCAAGTGATCTATGATCGGTATCAATTTCTTCATAATAGTCTACAAAACCCTTTAGCCATTCATGGGGAGATGCACCGAGAAATGGTGGTGGTTGGCCGTGATCACCGCACATGACGACTTTTGTATTCTTCAATAACAACCACTCAAGAAATATTTTTAAGACATCTTCGGACACTGTGTCTATTTCATCCCAAATGATAATTTCAGGAATAAATTTCTCTCCCATGCGCTCAGGAGTCCATTTATCTCCCTTCCATCTAAAGAAACTATGATAAGTGCAGGCATTTACCCCTCTCTGTATCATTTCTCTTGCAAGTCTGTGAGTCGGTGTTAGTACAATCATGTTTGGATTGGAAACACAAAATAACTCAATTGCCCGGGTTGTTTTTCCTGACCCCCCACAGCCATTTAAATAAACTGTTTTATATCTACAGATTGGATCAGAAATCGGTGGTGCACTAGAAAATTCTGAACACTGATTGCTTTCTAAGTAATTATTTTCAATGGCAACATCTGCTGATGGAATATAATCATGAAGCATTTCCTTCTTAATTCTCCATGACCCCCAATTCTCGTTGCCAGTAGCCTTAAAATCAGCCATTTTGCTATTTATGTAAAATGAGTCAGTAGCAACTCTAACTGCGGTGGTAGGAAATCTATTGATCATTGAAAACAGATTGATAGAAGCATAACCAAGCATAGAAGCTCTCAAATGTGTGTACTGCGGATTGTATCCATCAGTGTAAGTAACAATTGTACCCAATTTGGTTCCATCGGACATAAATGCGTCCTTACGATTGACATATAGGCCCATATTCGTTAAATCCGTGATTACAAAATCGTATTCAGCATTGTCTATAATCAATCGTGAAGAATATCTCGTATTATCATCTTTGCCACCTTGGGTAAATTTACCGATTATTCTTCGTCCAAGGTCTTTTGCTTCATTGTTTCTGATTTCAAATAACTGTTGGGACCAATCCATGATTTGTTGTTCACTGAAATTTGGAAACAGTTTTCGCTCTTCGCTAATTATTTTTTCTAGATCAGGTTGTGGTAACCAGACTGATTTCTGTGCTCGATAGGATATAATTGCTTCACTGACAATTAATGATTTTAACATCTTACAATCAAGCATATACCGTAATAACACTATTGGCATCCAGTGTTTTTCAGACATGTGTTTACCAATCCAAAGATAACTACACGGATGAAGTCCTTCAGCCATTTCAAATGATACTACACAAGCGAATCCGGTTCAATCGAAATGTGGCAGTGGTCCATTAATAGCAACACGGGTCATTTCGTGTGTAGGGTGTCCAAATCGTTTGAAATATTTTTCACACTCTCCATACCCAAGAAAACTTCCTGGATAACACGCAATCATATCAACTGAAATAACGGTATCAGCGGTGTATTTTGTGTTCCATAATCCTCCATGGCTGTATTCAAGACAGGACAATTTGACATCTGATAAGAACTCACTTCGGGTTGGTTTCCACGCGTTTTTCTTTCTAGCAAAATGTGCTGCAATGGATGGTACTGTAAAACAGTTTGCTAATAATTGATCGTTGTCTTCCTCCAGAGAAAACTCACTAGCTAGTTGTTTCATTTGATTATGCAGCTCTTCAGTACGGTATAATTCTCCGTTGGGCCTTACAAACTGATCAAATCTACATTCTTCGTCTGAAGTACTATGAAATAGCCACACTGATACAGGATCGTTTTTACTCAAATGGTAAATAGCATCAAATAATTTCTGCTCTGAAAAAAACTCTTCGGTTTGGGATAGATATTTTACGGTTCTATCCCGTGGGAATATTGTTACTGCAGATGACCACGCGTGTGCGTTATGATCAATAATTTCAATGGGAGCTCCCTGTGATTTATATTTCGATTCGTATAATACTTCTCCGGTGATTGTCCTTACCGATATTGGAAATCTTAATGATTTTTCTAATTTAGTTATATCCTGAATTGTTGCCCCATGCTCTTTTACCGTGAACTCCCACTCGGTTATTTTTTTTCGTCTTAGATCAGTTAGTTTATTTCCCCGGGACGCATTTGTGAAGTGTTCTATTATTCGTGTTGCTACACAATTGAGCCCTGTCGAATATTTCATGGGTGCTAGTTTTGCAATATCAGGTTTGTCATTGAGTGGATATATCCCGTAAACAACTACTGTGACAGGATAAGATTTTTCGTAGTAGGGTTTATCAAGTCCAGTCAAAATTCCTGGTTTTGAATCCTGAGTCACAGTGACAGTTTTTTTGTCCTTAAGAATAGGCTCGTATTTGTCCCTAATAATCCATTTTCCATTATCACGGATAAGGAATTTTATTCGAAAAAAATTTCTTTCTTCCCCAACATTTGAGATTATCACTGCTGCTTTTTCATCATTCATGGTAGCGTCAACAACACCATCAATTCGAAATGTTGACCAACAATGAGCTGCCCCATCACGCTTGAATTCATTAAAACAGTCTCTGATTTTACTAATCAAGGTTCTATCAAGAATTTTATTCTTTGGTGTATCAGAAACTCTATCAAGATTGAATTGAACACTTTTCCAGGGCTTAATTTTCGATAATCTCTCGAACTCCTCCATACTATAATTAAAACAAGCATTTAAATGAAAGATTTAAGTATAATGAATCATTGCAAATGGCTTATGATTGGATCAGTGACACCGTGTAACAAATCATGCAGAAATGAATTCTGTTGGTATCATATGCAAAGCTTTCGTCGTGGAAGCCTTGGTCCGTTACCCTGTATTCGATGTGGGGTTGGGGTCAGGGGGAAGTCGCAATTATGTCTTAGGTGTGGCGGCAAACGATACAGGGAACTAAAACGCTATTATGATAAAAGAATAAAAAATACTGTCATTGACCCCAACGATGACAAAATCATAAAGACTCCTCAAGATTATATACAGAGACTTATAATTAAACCAAACAATGAATTAGAAAAATAGTGTTATTATACAAATGAACCAAGAATTCAGACCTCACTCCTGCTTGTTAATTATGAAGCATCCCGTAATGGTATTATCAGAACCCGCAGATTGAAGAATCCAGTTGGATTTGTGATATTTGATGTTTAGTGCTGGGAAGAAAAAATATCTCTGTCACAGATTCGTCTTCGAGGTGTTTAATGGATTGATCAAGGATGGTTATGTTATTGATCATATTGATTCCGATTCTCAGAATAATTCTTTACCAAATCTACAGGCTATTTCAAAAGAGACAGGACAAAAAATTCGATTTTCGTATGTCTATAACACCAAGGGAGACAACTCTTAAATATAACCAATGGATATAACTAAGGGAGTTATCATTGTGATTTAGCGGCTGGGTATTGTTTTATAAGAAAAGAAATATTTTCTTTTTTTTTTAGTGTTTAAGTCAAATATTCTGTCTCCTTTAAATACCGTGAAACACCATTAATAAGTAATTTAAGAAAATAAAATAACACACCCTGTGGATTGCTGTATTAAGTTCTCCCTTAGATTGTGTTAACTTGTTTTATGGGTTATTGCGATTCAGTGGCTGGGCATTGTTTTGTAAGAAAAGAAATGTTTTCAAACAATTATATTCTTTTTTCTAGTGTTTAATGCAAATATTCAGTCTCCTTTAAGTACCGAGAAACACCATTACTAAGTAATTCAAGAAAATAAAATAACACACCCTGCGGATTGCTGTATTAAGTCGCCTTATATACTCTCTCCCTTAGATGGTGTCGGGTTGATAAGGGGGGGAATAACAACCCCTCCCACCTACTCATATATCTTTATTATATGTTTCTACTATTATGTGTAAATATAAGTGTTTTTAAATGTCTGTATGTAGTGAGTGTGGTGAAAATGTGTGTATGAGTGACGGGTGCTGGTGGGGGTTTTCACTATCATTTGTATAATTTAATATGTAAATATTGAATAAAGATTTTATGAAAAAAAAAAAAAAAAAAAAAAAAGGGTGCCGACATGGCACCTATAAAAGATGTACAAATGCCCCTAGAGGACGGCTACATCTATAAAAATTACATTACAGTATGGTGTCGGGTTATTTCCACCTAAATTGTGATTCAGCGGCTTGGGCTATAATTAATTAGAAAAGAAATCAAATATAAAATGTTTTCAAACGATTATATTCTTTTTTTTAGTGCTTTATGCAAATATTCTGTCTCATTTAAATACTGTGAAGCACCATTAACAAGTAATTCAAGAAAATAAAATAACACACTCTGTGGATTGACGCTGCTGTATTAGTCACCTTATATACTAAATGAAAGGTTTAAAGCTGGGGCTTTCAAAGGCCAATCCGACCAGTCAAAAAATAACCCACGCCATTGACACGTGTGCGTGGCTGACTTTTCTCAATCATGCAACCGGGTTTAATTTCATGGGTTGCTTTGATTGGTCGGATTGGCCTTTGAAAATCAGCCCCGTCGTTTCATGTTTGTGATGTCTGTGCCGTCCCATCATCATTACATCATCATTGAATTATAATCCATCCTTAATTAAGTTAATTAAGTATATGTATACCTACAATCTGAGTGGAGATATATACGGTATTTGTGCTGTCCTTAATTAAGTTAATTCAGTATATGTATACCTACAATTTGCCACAACACTCGAGTGGAGATATATACGGTATTTGTGCTGTCCTTAATTAAGTATATGTTGTGACGTCACCCCAAGCATATCTTCTGGGTGGTCTAAGATGGCGTTTGCCACGTTAGGCCTCCCTTCCGGAGATGTATGTTTCGGGTTTCCTTTGGGCTTACTTGGATGTGAAGGCAACCAAGGAGTTCCAAAGATGTGTTGTCGTATATATGTAACCTCTAGGTCATTTCACGTAAACATACCCTCTTGTGATTCTAACCCGTTATTTGACGAGTTAGATTCACTCTTAGGGGAATATGTTTCCGGTGAATGTAAATATAAATGACCTAAAATAAATAACATCCATGGATGTAATTAGCTCTCCGTCACATTTGGGTAGCCCAGTATGGTGTTCAAAAATGAATTACCGGCCAAATAGGGTCAAATCGAGATCGAAGAAATCTCCGGAAAAAAATGGAAATACTCAAAGAAAGAACTCTATGAGAGACACAGTGGCCTATATCAAAGGGGCCAAATGACTGATAACCGCTCATCATGGTTGTTATTTATTTTTGTCTGCATTTATATTTATATATACAGAATTAATTTTAAAAAATATATTTATATATACAGAATTAATTTTAAAAAAGATATTTATATATACAGACTGAATTTTAAAAAATATAGATATATATACAGACTGAATTTTAAAAAATATAGTTATATATACAGACTGAATTTTGAAAATATTAACGGCTCATTTATTTTTGAAAAATGAATTAGAAATATGTATTATCATATATGAATTCTGAAAATATGAATAGCATCATAGTTGAAATTGCAAAATTGAAAAATCAGGATATTAAATTGTCAGATGGGTTAAATCCTGATCAAGTCAAGTCGGATTTTCAGGATATAGAATACGGAGTTAGCACTAACAAGTATATGTTACCAAAGAAATATGCACTCATCAAAAAAATTCAAAATTCTATTCGAGACTCTCTTGCATTTTCCAGTGAAGTAGGTGTGTTTGTTCCGTTATATACTATCGTGGAAGGAATACGAAAAGAATTGGGTAACGAATATGAATTGAAAAAGGAAGTTAATTCTAAAATTAGAAACTTACGAGCGTTAATTCAAGAAAATGAACTATTTTGATTGACCGGCCCTCAAAAGATTTTGTCAGACAGTAAAATCTCCTTGAGATTTTCATTTTTTTGTCATTTTTTGATTGAATCAGTGAAAATATTTCACGCTGCGAAAATAAAATAGAATCCTAACAGCTTTGAAAGTTCTTTTAAGAACTTTTCCCTATGGAAAATCCAATGCAAAATCGACTATTTGACCCTACGAGGTTTTTTGATGAAAATCGATGAAAAATTACCAAACATCACTGAAAACAGGCAAAAATTGATGAAAAATGGCTAAAAATCATCAAAAATGAGTTTTAACAGCTTTTCCTTATGGAAAATCCCATGTAAAATCGACTACTTGACTGTAAAATCTCTTTGAGATTTTCAACTGAAAACCACCAAAACTGTCAAAAACAGGCAAAATCAATGGATAAAAAATAAAAATATTTCACAGCAATAAAAAATTGGACCGTTAAGGATGGAATCATCGATGGGAAAAATTGTTTTGCAATTGAAAAATGGTTTCTGATTTCAAATAATGGTCAATGAAGCATTAACGACCCGATTGGCTCGTGAGCGACTAGATGCAATTAAGAAATTTATACCGATTCGTGACTCTGTCAGGAATAAACTGCAAGAACGACAGAGTCTTCAGACTGATTTTGCTGCAGGATCTGAAGAGTTGTTTAAACCAATAACTACAACAACGAAACAGATAGTGTCAACAATCTCTGAGCAAGGAAAAAAACAAGAAGAGACTTTTCTCCCTGTGTTAGAAAAAATAGCAAAAAGAACTAAACAAACAAAAAAGTCTTTAGAAACGCTTCCAGTGGATATAGTAGCTACTTCACGGCAACAACAAAAAAAAGAGCAAGTACTAGAAGAACTAGGTGCTATTGCAAGAAAACAAGAAGAGGAAGAAGACGTTACTATAGCAAAAATGTATTCACCGCAAACTATATTTGCAAACTATGCATACAACATAATTAAAAGTTTTAAAGATGACAATAATTTAATTAAATTTACCGTGCGGAATTTTGCACTCGATAAAAGAGAAATAGCTGTAAACAAAGGGTATAAAGAGTATATAAAAAACGACGAGAATTGGATAAAAAAAAGTATACTTGGCAAACCGTGATAGATTTAAAATCACAGAAGGTAACCGCAATGATTTTGAGAGTTTTAAAGACAAAGTATTGAGTAAAATAAATCAAATGAATATAGTAGTTAAAGAGGATGAAGAGGAGTCAACTGAAGATAAATATTTAGGTAGCGGAATAGTTGAAAACACTAGCGCTACTTGTCCTGGTAACATTCTCAGTGATATATCACGGTTAGAAGTCCTCATCGGAGGGAAACGAGCCGGAAATAACTCACCGGAAATAATTAATGAAGCAGCTGATATCTGTAGACGATTATTTGCCGGTGGTATCATGGACATTAATGTATATCGAGAACTCATTGCTGAGTTAGTTGAAAATCACAAAGATGCCCATGGTTATTACAGCGATTGATCACTAATTAAAAAACTACTAGTTTTATAACAAGATGATTATACACTACAATCATGATAAACCAACCCCCGTCTATGTAGTTAATTCACGATTTCCAGTTTATAGAGCATACTACGGAGATGGCCTCGGCAATACCATTTTAGGATTCTTTTCAAGAACGGCCCCAAAAGTGATGCCGTTAGCTAAACAACTAGGAATGAAAGCCATTGATGTTATTCGTGATAAGGGTATTAGTACTGTTGGAGATCTTGCCGGGAAAGCGTTTTCAACTGCGAAGGATAAAATAACATCATTAGTGAGACGAAAAAAGAAACCGTTACCGTCTACAGAAGAAATGCCTGCAAGTGTTAGTAAAATTATAAATAACGCAGTAGATGAAAAATTAGCGTCGATGGTAAATCAAGAGGACCAAAATAACATGACAGCAAACATGATAGCAGGAAGTGGCTTTAAAAAACCACGACGAAAACGCTAGCGTTTTTCACGATGAAATGGAAAATCCGATTTAGACTCTGATAAATAGAATAAAATGTTCAAAAGGTCATCTGATCCAGCATTTGATATGGATGCCCCAGTGCGTAAAGATGATTCTGTACGCGATTTTCAATTTTATTCTTATCACGCAGTACAACCAGATCTCCGATCACGAATTGAACTTCAAGTTCATGATACCAGTAAATACTTTTTGCCTTGTGAAGCGTTTATTGAAGTAGAAGGAGAACTTGTAACAAATGATGCTGCACATAATGATCCTCCATATGACATTAGCCAAACTACCCGAGTTTTGGCTTTGTCAATAACGGTATCATGGCGTTATTTGAAAGCGCTAGATATCTCATTGATGGAAAAGAAATTGAATCCATTGACCGTGAAGTTGATGTGGCTACAACAATCATAGGGTTAGCAAGATATTCTGATGATTATACAAGATCAACTGGTCCATCTATGATGTTTGCAAAGGATATTACTGATAACCCTGAACACAACCAGTATTCTAGAGTCAAGGCAACACTAGTCACTGCAGTTGATCCAGCACCAGCCGGATATACAAGACCAGCTGGTACTTTTGATGTCATAAATACTATTACTACTTACAATCTAGGATTTGCAACACGCGTAGCAACATTACAAGGACAGCGTCGACAATTTTCATGTGCAATTCCACTGCATCATATATTCGGATTCTGTAGAAACGTCCGAAAAGTTATTTATGGAGCTAAACACACAGTAGCGCTTGTACGAAAGGGTACTGATAATGATGCAATATGGCGTGATGCTGGTGTTCCTGATGGTAAAGTCGTTTTAACAAAACTATCATTGTGGATGCCAGTGTTAACTCCATCAATCACAGCAGAAGGAAAATTGTTATCATTTATGGACCAAGGAGGAAAGTCGTTATTGAGTTGGTTATCAGTGACAACGGATACTAAACAAGACAATGTTGATGGTACATTCACATGGCACCTGACATCAAAACAAGGGGTTTCAGCTCCACGTCATATATTTATTGCATTACAGAATGCTGCGCGAGTTGGTAATCAACAACAAAGTCATATGATATTTGATCAGTTAGGTGTTAATGAAGTCTCGCTGAGAATAAACGGACAACAGGAACCATCTGAAGATGTGCAACTTGATTACGGTCAAAATCATATTGCACGTGTCTATCATAACCTGTTGTCATTTATGGCACGTGATCAAAATGTGGATACCGGTTTGCAAATATCACAATTGGATTTTAAAGGCCTCTATCCGATTTATTACTTTTCGCTGGAACATCTTGATTTAACAAGACAATCTGTCGTTGATATACACTTTAGAGCCCGTGTAACCCGTCCTGTTGGTGCTGGTGCTATTGCTAATTATAGAGCGGTTGCTGTCATTCTCAGTGATAAATCAATGCTACTTGAAGGTGTTGGTGGACGAATGAGATTTATTGATGCACCAGTGGAAAATCTTTGATTGAAAATCCGAAGGATTTTTCCATTAGAATCAATCTGTATTTGTATAATGTCATATAGTAATATCAATGTGTCATTGACACCTGGTCAGTTAAAAAAATTGCAATCAAAATCCGCTAAACAATGTGGAACCACAATCACGTTGAAACCTAATCAAATGAATGGCGGGGCAAATAAATTGCCACTGACAACTCGTCAAGTGAAACATTTCAATGATGCTTTCAAGGATAAAAAAGGAGTTCAGATCACACTCTCTTCGGCTGCTATCAAAAATATGATAAAAACAGGTGGTATATTTCCGTTGTTTGCTGCAATACCAGCATTGGTTGCGGCAGCAGCCCCAGCAGTAGCAAAAGCGGCCGCATCGGGGGTAGTTGGAGGCTTGGGAACAAAAGCGGTACAGAGCATTGCTGAATCATATGAACCGAAGAAAGGTCGAGGGTATAAAAAAAAGGGACGATCCGTTCACGGATTGGGTCTAAGACTACCAGGAACCCCGTATTCATGGTACAGCGGAAAGGGTCTAAGACTACCAGGAACCCCGTATTCATGGTACAGCGGGAGATCCGTTCACGGATCAGGCCTGAGACTACCAGGAACGGTTTATTAATTGAGGAACCTATGGTTCCCAAATCTTCGATGGTTCCAATGTCCAATTTTGATTTAATGGATGCTGCTAAAAAACTAGTGATTAAAACTTTCAGAGGTGTTTTTATGAAAGATCAATTACCACATCAACCAAACAAAACTGAAACAGGTATTATTAATCTCGATAACAGCACCGGACCTGGAACTCACTGGGTTGCATACGCTATTGATCCACGTGGGATTGTCTATTTTGATTCATATGGATTAGCCCCACCAAAAGAGTTTATGCGTTACATAAAACAATTTCCAATGAAGACTTGGTATTCTACGCTACCAACACAACAAATCAATGACCCACCAATATGCGGCAGTGAAGTATTAAATGTCCTTGACGCTATTTCAGCATCTAGAAAATCACCACACATTGTCGTAAATGACTACACTAGTAATCGCTTTTTAGAGAGAGATATATAAAATATCATGATTGATATTTGGGGAAGACCTCTGAAACCCAAACCCGATGACACTGCAACTCCTGATTCTATCAAGGATATAAAAAAAAAATTAAGGATGAAATCGCTGAGACGTTGAATTTAGTAAATGTTGACCCGAACGAAATAGTTGTATTTCAGGACAAACAGGGTAAATTGAAATCTAGTAATATTTCTCTGGATGATATTTTAGTTAAACAACGAAACGCAATCGAGAACACCGTTGCGTTATTTTCCGATCAGGGTAAATTGAAATCTAGTAATATTTCTCTGGATGATATTTTAGTTAAACAACGAAACGCAATCGAGAACACCGTTGCGTTATTTTCCGATCAGGTTAAATTGAAAACCAGTAATATTTCTCTGGATGATATTTTGGTTAAACAACAAAACGCAATCGAGGATACTATCGCGTTATTTTCCGATCAGGGTAAACTCAAACCGGGTGTACTTTTTTCGACGATTACAGATCGATTTAAAACTCTCAACGATTCTGCGTTGGAACTAGAAACACTTCAATCTAAAACCGAAGAACACATAAAACAGTTTACCGCATTTCGTAGAAATATCATTGATAAATTTATTGGAACTACATTCGATAAAATTGAACTAAAACTCCCTGATATTAAAAAATCCATCGATGAGACGAAAAACTTCATCGAAGCCGTCAAAGGTGATCTTTCGAGGATGATAACAATCATTGAAAAAACAAAAATTCCTCATGAGAAAACCAACAACTTAGTATACACGATCCAACACGGATCATTGGAGTGGTCACCTACAAACAACAAATTAGATATCACTGCAACCGTTAAGGGTATTTATCGATTAACACTAGTAACACCATTGTCTCAATTTAATATTTCATCGTCCAGTTCATCCGGGGTCAATAATACAATTTCAACGATCATCGACAAGGATAGAACTGAAAAGTTTACAATTACATCTACTGATAAAGATTTGGTTAGGGTCTCAACAACGTGGTATGTGGAATTCGTAGCGAATTTAAGTAAATCGTAATTGAAAACGATAGCGTATTTAAAATAAAAATGATTTCATCATCGCAATATCGCTATGATCAGGTCAGAGAGTATCAAACTAGACTCAAAACCTTGTCTGAGGAGTATGCAATGAAAATTACAAAATACCGCAGGAGAATTACCGCAATTGATGTTACTGTGTACGCTGTGAGTGGTGTAATCACCGGAGCTGGTATTATACTGTCTTCAGTGACAATGATGGCTCCGATAGCTGTTCCAATTTGCATTTCTGCGGCAACAACAATCGCTGGAATAATTTCAATAATCACAAAAAAAATATCCTCATGCAGCCAACGGAAACTACAAGACTACATAATTCAATTTCATGTTGTGTCTACTGCATACTCGCAATTATCCTCATTGATATCGTCATCGCTCGATGATACAATTATATCAGAGAGTGAGTTTTCAGCGATGGTAGATATATATGATTCTGCGATGTCAAAATTAGAAATACAACATGAGTATAATAACAATGACAACACAGATGGAATTACTTCAACAAATAGTGGAGAACACGAACCCAGTACAAACAAGCATGATCTCAATAACCTCAACGAATCCAGAATTCAGTGTCAATTTCCCCTCTCCAGTCCCAGTGAAGGAGATAGCGCTAGCAAAATTACGAGTATACCACAGTTGGCCAAATATTAGGTCAAAATCATTTGGTGGTCAACAACCCAATAATTCACTGGTATTTGCAAATAAGAATAAACCCGACGGTACCCCAGACTGGAACGTTGTTTCCATACCAACCGGATCATACCAAATCGAACAAATCAATAACGAATTCGCGCGTAGAATAAAATCGATTACTGGAAAAGAGTCAAAAATAGCTATAACAGTTCATGAGCCAACACTATCATCTGCCATTGAAATAAGCACAGAGGGTTATGTCGTAGATATCTATCAGAGTTCTATTAGAACCGTACTGGGATGGCCTGAAATCCCACCCGGGGGAGAAACCGTTAAATTACCAGAACCACAAAAAACCGATTATATCACAGACAGGATAAAATCTGATAATCCAATAAAGAGTTATAAAGATTATAATAAGTGGGAACTTTTCAATGGAATAGTAGAAAATAACGTTGTCAAATTCGTACCCCGACAGAACAAAATTACTGAAAATTTCACAGCGATGGAATATGATTTTTTACTGTTGTTAATATCCATTAAATCCGGCACTCTCACCCGAGATGAATTTATCAGCGTTGTAGAAATATGTAACAAAATCATCAATGACATGGAAACATTTCATTCACAAATTATTCAAGAGATATTAGGTGACGATAATCCTAAAACGATAACAGAGTTTGCGATGAAAGGTAATATACGCGTAGAAGATATTCGTGAGTTTAAACTACCAGGATATAATATCTCAGAATTACAAAAATCTCTCAGTGATGCCATCGATGAAGGTTTCAAAAAAATCCATGATACGTGGAAAAAAACAGCATCACCGGAAATAAAAATCCTCAAACATAATAATGACCCAGATGGTGGTGGCAGGCATATTGCTCCGTTCAATGTGAATATTTCAACGGTGATTGCGCTCAATTTAGTATGTGATGTGATCGAAGGAAGCTATCAAATAAATTTAGAACGATCAAATCAAGCTCAGCAAGGATATATTTTGTATTCATTTGCACCAATAGCTCCTCCAGGGTTTTTAATAATTGAGTCCCCGGTGAATCCAGTCTATATGCGATGTCATAATAATTCATTAACCAGAATTAATTTCAAACTCACTGACCAGTCCAATAATCTGATTGATTTACAAGAGGAGGTTTTACAAATTAGTCTATTTGTGAAATCCTGAAAGGATTTTCGTCGTAGTAAGGACTTGATAAAATATTCGGTTAAAATCACCGTAAACCTTAGCAGCAGAGAGGGTGAGTGACAACATCATTGTGACATTTATGATTCATCAACGAAAACGCGAACAATCATAAGGGTCGGAGACTTATTTTTTCGCGAGAAGGGTCTATTCGTACCGTTTTAAGGGTATAATAAAAAATAACCAAAAAAAAAGTTGTCTGATTCACCCTCTCTGCTGCTCAAGTCGATATTTTTTGTACCGCATATTTCACACTTGCCGGTGACCGCTTCTCTGTTATTTTTTGTAGTAACGGTTGTTGGGTCAAGAGTCGGTGTACGCTTATTACATTTCACACAATATAAATCCATAATATTATTAAGTTATATCTAATGGAAGAAGAAATAATTGACTTTTCCGCGCTAAAGATAAACAACAACTGAAGCATCATCCAATGTTACCTAATTTAATACGTATGCTCATCGTCGAACCTTCAGAGAGTGGCAAAACTCAGTTGTTGTTAGCGATGATAACGAAATATTTAAAATGGGACAAATTATATTTAGTTGCCCCAAGAGCAGACGATCAACATTGTTATCAGGTGTTAAAAGATTACAACGAAAAAGCTTCAGAGATTGCCATGAGGACGTTATTGAGTTTATCACAGATATCGACGAAGCTCCATCACTAGAAGACTTAGATGGGGGGATTAACAATCGTGTTGTATACGATGATGTAATGTCAGATAAACAAAAAAAATCCAGCTAGAATATTTTCCCAAGGACCTCAAAAAAACATGGATGTAATATATGCCATTCAGCGATACACACAGATTCCAAGAGTGATCAGAGATAATTGCAGTTTGTTATGTGTGTTTAACGGAGTTGATATTCATACGCTTAGAAATATTTGGCAAACCTGGTGCTTAGATATAAACTTTGATCGATTTTTAAAGAAATTCAGTTGCGTTGAAGCTACACCACACAAATTTGTAACGATAAACATACACTATCCTCGGACACGATATCGTGTTGGACTATTCACAAATTATCCGGTCATTAATCTGCGACGCTGTCAAGAAAACCCCCACCCGGGAAACCGTTTTTGTTGCCAAATAAGAAACCATTAATTTTTCCAAAATATAACCTCTTAATACAAGCCCAGACAAGCGACATCCACGCAAAGTTCACCACCCTTTGTAAACCCTGTAAAGTACATTCACATTCGAAAGACGGAAAAGCGTTCCTCTCGAAAATTTAGAACTACGGCTTACACGTACGCAGTGAAGTTTAAAGATTTCAAGTCCAACGTACCCTTGGTGTGGAATTCTGTGTTAACTGCACTGAAACATCAATGTCAAGACAAAGAAGACGATCGCTTAAGACTTTCTATTCATCACGATAATTTGAAGTATACCGTTTGGATCGAGTTTAGCAGCCCATCGGAATTGACACCTTCCAAAGTTATCGACAAAATTCAACATGTGCAACAATCTAATGTCAAGTTTCACATCACCGATGGAAACGCGACACTGCTCACGACCCACGTTTCTGTTCCCCAAGGGACAGGACGCAAAAAAGTATTGTTGGTCGACAACCTTCGCATTACCAAAACAATCCTCGTCCAAATTAACAATCTTCAAGACTAGATGTGTTTAGCCCGTGACATCGTCGTGGGACGAAAGTATGCCGACAAGAACGACATGGTACAATGGAAAAGAGCCTGGAAAACTATTCAACAATCGGACCGAAGTGAAGCAGAACTCCTTTAACAGCAAGCGTGGATATCCAACGACACCCCTTGCGGCATTTCAGAAGTGCAAGAAATGCAACACGCCTTAGCGCCACGTTACACCTTGAAAGTGCACCTTCAAGAAGTGCGTGGACCTAATTTGTTTAGAGGCAACCATTTTAAAGACGGAAAATACATCCACGTCTATCATCACGATGGGCATTTGTTACCATTACCAGTACCATTGGATTCCTGGGATACGGTTACTACTGTGAAAAATGTCACTATGGTTATAAAAAATCGAGAACAACACAAGCATTGTGGATCAAAATGTGAGGGATGTTTGGCCTCTCAACCCTGTCTTGACAAAGGACAAGAAAGAGTGCACTGCCCTGTTTGTCATGTCCTACCTGTTACCATCAACATTTGAAGATACAAGGTTCACAGCAGAAAAGTGTTTGTCAACTCCTGAGATTGTGCCTTACTTGTGGACAAGGCATACGTACCAGTAATGTCAAGTTTCACGTTTGTCGAGGGAAGAAAAGATGTCACTATTGACACCAAATTGTGGACTTGGAACACGAATGCTTCATTCAAAAATACCAACCCATCAAGAAGATACCCAGAAGAAAGAGAATTTTATCTTTTTTTATTTCGAATGCATGCAAGAGACTGGCATTCACATTCCCAATTTCTGCGTGACTCACCGAGCGTGCGAAAAGTGCATCCAAGAACCCATCTTTAATCATTGCCCTCGCTGCAGCAAGATTCCTAAAGAAGGTGAAAAAAATCTTTCGGGGACCGAACACGCTGGCCACGTTCGCCCAATGGATCTTAAACCCCATTGACGAGACGTTAAGTCAAGAAGACATCGAACGTTACGTAGATTGTCATCGCCATGACACGGTAATGGCTCACAATTTCTCGGGATACGATGGACAATTTCTGCTCAGATACTATGCTGAACAATGTACCGAACGTCCTAAAGTGACTTTAAACGGAGCCAAAATCATTTCTATACAAGTAGGACAAGTGCAGTTTAAAGATTCGATGAGCTACTCGGCCATACCTTTGAGCCGCATGCCTAAAACGTTTGGAATGACAGAAATGGCCAAAGGTTATTTTCCATACTTTTTCAAAACCGAAATTAATCAACATGCCGTTCTACCCCATTTGCCTGAGGCTGATGATTACAACTCTGACAACATGCGCACCGAACAACGAGAAGCTTTGCACACTAGGTACCAGACTAACGCCTCGGACCCCTTCCACTTTCAAGAAGAAATGATAAAATATTGTCGATCTGACGTGGATATATTACGACGTTGCTGTAGAAAATTTCGAGAATTGTTCATGGAGCGCGGAAAGATCGATCCTTTGAAAGAAGCTTGTACCATCGACAAAGCGTGCTCCTTAGTGTACCGAAAATGATTCATACCCGAAAACACACTGGCTGTCATCAGTCCTCAAACGAAGAACTTTGTCAAACGTCAATACTCCGTCAAAGCCCTACGATGGCTACATTAATTGTGCGACAAGAAAGACATGAATTCAACACACCCGCAAAAAAGGAGGCGAAAAGACCATCGGAACGTATTCGATGGATGGTTGGGACTTAGAAAACCCTCAAATCGTGTACGAGTTTAACGAATGTTTATTTCACGGTTGTCCTATGTGCTACCCTCAACTTGACACCAAAAATCAGTTTTTACAACGAAACAGGCAGCCTTGTACCAGGCTACTTGTCAACGGCGTTTGAAGTTAGAACAGCAAGGATACAAGGTGGTGGAAATGTGGGAACACGCGCACGATTACCGTTTGAAAACTGATCCCGAGTTGAAATGCATTGTAGAAAGAAAGGTACAAGTTAGTGGACCCACATAACCCCCCGGATAGTTTTATACGGAGGACGGACGAATGCCACCTGTTTGCTGTACCAGGTGGACGAGAAGGAATAAGAAATCAAATACTTGGACGGTGTTCGCTGTATCCTTACGTGTGCAAATATCGTCACTTTCCCGTGGGGCACCCACATTTGATAACGGAACACACTGACCTGGACAAAATGCGACAATACGAAGGATTGATCAAGTGCAAAGTCTTACCTCCCACGGACTTGTACCATCCCGTTTTACCTCACCATTGAAAAGGAAAACTGATGTTTCCTTTGTGTCGTACTTGTGCCGAAACGTGCAACCAAGACCAACCTTGTCAGCACACCCATGAAAGAACGCGCCTTCACAGGAACGTGGGTTAGCGTGGAATTGTTTAAAGCTCTGGACCTGGGATACCAACTGTTAGAAGTGTACGAAATTTAACACTTTCCCAAGACACAAGAATACCACAAGGGTGACGAGACACAAAGGTATTTTTACAGACTATGCAGATGCCATTTTAAAACTAAAACAAGAAGCCATTGGATATCCTTCCTGGTGCCACACTCCCGAAGACTAAAATAAATTCAAAGAAAAATACTGGGAGCAGGAAAGCATCACTTTAGACCACATCGAGAAAAACGAAGGAAGGCGGTCGTTTGCCAAAGTGATGTTAAATTTCTTGTGGGGTAAAACTGCACAACGACAGTCTTTACGCAAGACGGAGTATTTGTCAGAACCTTCCCGCTATTTCCAGATGATTCATGACAAAACCAACGTGGACGTCATTCGTGAGGACTTGCTCTTAGTCAATTACGACGAAAAACTAGACTTCGTAGAAACCGACAAATTTGGAAATGTCATCATTGCGGCTCGCTTAAAATTGTACCAAGTTTTAGAACTGTTAGGAGATCGCGTCCTGTTATTTGACACGGACAGTTGCATCTACATCGATCGACCGAACCAGTGTTACCCTGACATCGAAGGAGACCGTTTTGGAGCCTGGACAGATAAACATCCAGACCACAAGATTCTAAGTTTTGCAAGTGGCGGTCCTAAAAATTACGGTTACAAATATCGAGACCCGCAAGGAGAAATGCACACTAAATGTAAAATGAAATGATTGACTCTCAATTATCGCACCAGTCGAGTGGTGAACTTTGACGTGCCACAAGAAGCCTTACAGACTGGACAGAATGAAACTTTAAAAGTTACAAACCACGAACCGCACAAGATCGTCCGTTTTCCCACACACCAAATCGTCAGCAGACCTTTGCAAAAAGTCTATCAAATCGTGTAAGAGAAGAGAGTGAGGCTTCCCAATAACTTCACTTTACCGTACGGTCACGTCGATATTGGGCTTCATAGAAAAAGGGACACTATCCAAAACCGATAGTTCATTGGAACAATAACGACCAAGCGAAACAAGATGAATCTGTTTAAAATGACATCATTAAATTTTGGTGATTCTCAAGTGAAGTGCGATGCTATACCTTGCGACTGTAGTGATGCCATACGTTGTGACTTCAGCGATTCAGCAGAACATCGTGTGAACCTTGCTACGAGTACTACCACTATACCTACCATGGAAAGTGATGATGTGCGTGTCAAACCTGAGGGATGCGAAAGCGGTGGACTCCTGGGAATTTCACCGTACTTGCATCGAACTGAACTTAGAAGAGTCGAATATTCGTTCCCTACGTGCTTGACTGAATACTGTAACTTTAAAAGTTGATTTGAAACCTTCAAAGAGAAATGGCCAAAATATCTGCCTGGACCAACTCCTGAAGAATTAGCCTGAGCCGGATTTTTCTACTTGGGTGAAGGGGATAACGATTCCGCTTACCTGGAACATGCTCGATGGTCTACGAATTGTCACTACCTGCCTTTAGTGGGATCTTAGTTATTGAAAGTGAAAATGCCATGTCGTTTGAGAAACCAGTTTGGCTAGAAGTCAAACCTAGACAAGTATTTAAACCCAATCTAAAAGATAGTATTTAAGGATAACCAAACGAATTGCAAGGTAAGATCTGCAAGGAGGTGTGGCTGAGACTTGCAAAGGAAAAATCTCAATTGGTGACTGTAGAAATTTTGTGTCGTGAAATTCACAAGAGGAAAGTGACAAAAGTCAACGAACGCATCAGATTTCTCTGGATCAAGTGTGTCTTTGTCCAAAGATTCCAATTTAGACCGTTTACATTAGAAGATTTTATTACCATTCTTGAAAGTTACCCTGAATGGCAGTGGTCTGAAAATACACACAATGTCCATCACTTTCGCTCGAGAAGATTTTAAATAATTATGTGCAGGATGTACGGGGCTCTGAGTGGCAGAGTGGTCTAAAGCGTTGTCCGTTCCGGATCACTGCCATCTCACCTCTGTCTGCGTGGGTGCAGAGTCCTCATAAAAAGAAAATGTTCTTATTTACAAAAATGCCTTCCTATCAGATATGATAGAATGTTTCTTGATATTTAATGTCTTTCTTTAATTTACATCTCAGTCAATGAGTCATTCAGTACATAAATAATAAATGCATAGTTGACAAATGTCTTTAATTGTTAAATACTTGCAGAAGGGAAAAAACACTACAAAAGCATTTTCTTTTTCTTCTAGCATTTTAGTCCTTCTCATACATGTATCTCTTATTTACATTGATTTTACATGTGACAGCAATATATGTTATGATGTATTATCTGTTATTTTTCTCATACTAATCAACAACAAATAAAGTGCTTACAAATCTTGCAGATGCCTTAGATGAAACAAAAGGCTCCTACAGAGAGAAGAAGAAAAAACGATTCGAAAATAGGGCAGCTCTTGCTGATGAATTGGTTGAAGTTGGTACATCTGTGTTGTTTACGCCACCTCACAGTCAGTGCATTTGTTGTATGCAAAATCTTCATCAGGTTTATCGCTGCATGGTCTGTGGTACATCAGCCATCTACTGCAGAGAATGCCTTGACATTTGTCATAGTCTGCCACATCTGCATGTGTTCGAAGTGTTTAAAGTAAGCTGTTATTGATTTTTACAACCACTTGACAATAATACTTTTTATGTGTAAGTTTTGTTAGCAATCAATATTGTTTTGTATGAATTGAAATTGTTGTCTGTATGTTTTACATCTTCAAGATCTTGATATACAGTCAAGGCTATCTTTTGTTAATTACCTTATTAATCCTTAGATGATCTAGTTAGTTTGAAAAAAACAGATTTTTTACCCAGGGAGTATAACATTGTGCAACATCTGTATATTAATTTGATTTGTTCTTTCTTTTAATTTTGTTTAACATTATTTTTCTTCACTAGTTTTATTAATTTTATTTACAAACACTTTTTTATTGTATAGAGATTACTCCACAGAAGGGGATATATATTTTTCAAATGAGAAGTAACCTGCATTTTCTTGTTCTTCAGAATGGTACATTCATTTGTGTGGACACAGAAACACCAGTGTGGAAAAGGCCAGATAACCATGAATGTTAAACCATCTATTGTAAGCAGATTGTAGTAATGGATGAACATGGTTCGTATTCATTTATGTTATTTAATATATACAAATTAAAAATGGTTACCTAGCTGGTTTGACCAAATTTGTGGAAGAAAACCACCCTGGAATGAATGCATTTCAGACTAGTACTTATGATAAGAAATTTGGATCTAATCTGTACATATCGCTACTACATGTGGAAAAAAATTCAATTCATCCTGCAAACTGGTCATCCAAATGTATTTTTAAAGGAAACATATCTTATTAGTAGGATTCCTAAGTTTGCACAAATGATACTAATCAGCCATTGATGAAATCTTTTCAGTGTCAATAAGCATCTTACTAGTTTCGACGTAATTAGACCAGCTGCTCTGACACATTACAGGATATCTCAGTCATTTGTTTTTGCAATCTGGATCCTCTTGGGTATTTTGTTTGTTTTTGTGAGCGGTGTCATTGCCAAAATCTATTTTAAAATAAGTTATTGTTACATGTTATCATAAAACAAGGAAAGTTTCTGATTGGTATATGTTGTGGAAGCATTGTAATTTGCAAATGGAAGCTATTTTGTTTCTGATTATTGTTATGTAATGACTGCTGATTTCAGGTAATGTTGATCAAATGCATTTTTTGTTACATCTTCATTATTCCAATAAGCACGTTTCTTTTAACAGGTAGGCAGCACAAGCGTATCATTAAATTACGTGGATGCGAGTCAGCTGCAGATACAATGATCCGAAGTTATCTCTGGCCTTCCTCACCCAAGAATCTCATGTTAGGTTTCCACATGGGACTTTTTGAATGGATGACAGCACTGTTGCTGGAGTATCATGTGTCAGCCAAAGGTTTCTGTGAAGCTTTAAAGGCCAAACTGTCCAAGCATCATCAAGGATTGGTTGATTCAGAAGTAATGCATTCAGTTCTTGTATTCATAATTATTCATTTTTGGTGTTTGTATTATTTCATGAAAACAATTGTTAATTATTTATAATATATAATTGACAAATATTAAATTAGTGGTTTGTAAATGCATGGGTTTGTTTTGTTTCTATTGAAAATTGGTTGTTGTGGTTTTTAATTTGTGGCATGTAGCAACTGTTCATCTACCTAAAATTTAGATTTTACCAAATATTCTTACAAATAGTTAACCAGTAGTTTGTAACCCATTATTTTTGCTATAATTAACACACTGAGTTTGACAGACTTGGTCTTATTATCCTGTGAAACTATTTGCACATTGTGTGTATGGATATATAATTGATGTTCTACATTTCCGAAGTTGTTGTATTCTGCTCGTTGGTTCAGTTAAACTTAATAAGTTTTAATCCAGTGATTATGTTTGAAATAGAAATAACTATAGACCTGCATCCAGTTGCTAAGTAAAATATCTCTGATAATTTTGATTTTGTTGCATCTTTGTAAATGTTTTGTTATCCACATGCTTTACAACGATACTAATACTGTTTGTCTGTTCATTTTGGAGGCCCCAGGTGGCCATCTGGTGGAAATATCATTCCATTACAGATGACTGAAATTCACCCATGTCTGCATGTGTTTGAGTCACTGGCTCAGCAAATGTGTTTGTGAGAAAGCTAGCCAGTTGCTTCCCGTTTGTCAGTGTTTTATTTTTGTTTTTCTGCCACCAGTTATACTGACTGCCATGTATAGCCTATCTGGTGCTGAGAAAATGGCATTAAACAATTTCAACTGTCTGTTTTTTTATCTATCTGTCAACAGATCTTTTTCTTTCAAAACTGCTAGGTGAAATTTCACAAAACTTGGTATGTGTTGTGGTCTTTTTCTCAATGTAAATATCATTTCATAGAGGGTTTGAATTTTACAATCACCTCATGGGAGAAAAAATATGTTCTGTCACAAAAATTAGAATTCTATTTTTATTCTTATGTCAACTACATAATATTTAGGTATACATTGTTATATCAGGAAGATGCACCATCTGTGTGACACATATTCCATTCCATTTTGGGGGAAATCGCAATGTCTTGTTTAACAATTGACAAAGAAAAAATAAAACGTATCCATGATAAACAAAATTCAGAAAGTTAGTAGCTATTTGGCAAAGTAGCCAGTATGTATATTTTAACTATCTCAGTTGGTCACATCGCCTTATCTTTTATCAAACAGTTGAATCCAGCTATTAGATGAATTTCTGTGTTTACAAGATTCACTTTTGTGTGAATTTGACACATGAAACTAAGAAATATATTTAGATGCTTTCATGTAATTAAATCCTGTTGAAACTTTGGAAGGGAAACATTGTGACCAGAACATTCCATCTTTACATGAGATGTCAATTGACTTATGTGCTATGAGTTATCAGTACTATTTATTATTTAAAAATGCTCTGCCCTTATGTTAGATACTTGAAATGAATGAAATTTTTTATTTATATATTCTTGTTTTTTGTGAGTTTTTTTCCAGTTTAAAGATGTTTATAGAATTTTGATGAATGAGTGCCTTGTGCAGTATCGAAATTTTACGTACAGGATCAGTCACCCCATACATCTTTGTGAAGAAATTGATTCTGGAATCCATTGCCCAGCATGCTTTGAGGTAACAGTTGCTTTAAGAAGCCAGTGTGTGTGTGTGTGTGTGTGTGTGTGTGTGTGCATATATATATATATATATATATATATATATATTATTTCATGAATATGTAGAGATAAACAGTCTTACCAATATTTTCATGAATAATGTACATTCAAAGGAATAATGAATGTCGTATAGTGCCCTAGAATTTAGTCCTTTTCACTATATCGTATTAAGACGGTGAATCCAATAGGTTTCCTTTAGCAGACGTTCCATTTCAGAATCAACTATGGTAATAGGTTGAAAAGAGAAATCTTGTACAGTATGGGAACTCTTGTTCAAATATGTGGCAACATGTGATGAAAATGATTGATCGATATAATTTTTTATGTCTGATCTATGTTTACATATTTGTTGACTGGTGACTAGATGCCACATTTTTGGCATGTGATCAAATAAATAACATTTGATGTTGCACAATTTGTATCACAACACATATTAAAAGTTTCTTTCGTATTATTGCTATTGAAAGAAGTACTTTCATTAATAAAATAACAGTGCGAACATATAGGTCTATTACATTTAGTAGGTGATCCTTTTTTTATATGTTTTTTCTAATTTAGAATTAATTAGGAAATCTTTAAGATTTGTAGCCATTTTATAAGCAAGTGTAGGATTGTTTTTGTGTAGCGATTTAACACTTGCTTTACTTGATAATGTTAATAAATCTAAAAATTGATTAATGCTCTTACCTATGTTTGGCAAACTTGGATTATATTCAATAACAAAAGGAATGATTTCTTCATGTCTAGCTTTGATTTTACATTTTAATGATTCAAATTGTGTAATAGAAGATATTTTTTCAAAAGCAGTATTAATGATATCAATTGGGTAATTTCTATTTGAAAAAATGCTGACCTAATTTTGTGAAAGATGATTTTAAAACAGTGTCATCAGAAATAATTCTTCTATATCTTTTCACTGGACTATATGGTATACTGTTTTTACATGATTTAGGATGGCATAAAGAATATTCAACATATTGATGAATATCCGTGTTTTTAACATGAACCGTAGTGTGTATAATATATATATATATATATATATATATATATATATATATATATATATATATATATATATATATATATATATATATATTACATTATTCATAGTATTATAAACTGCAGTTTCTCATTATGTTTGTATATATCATCTGACAGGGAAATCAATTTCCTTTGCATACAGTACAGTAATTTTATTTTTGTTGGTGCAAACTATGAAGCAAGCATATTTTCAGCTGGCACTTGTTAGTTGATGTGGTTCATGGTTCAGTCTGATGAAGTTTTCATAGCAAATCAACTCTGACATTGAAAATTAACTGTATTATATTGTTTTATTTGTTCATATATTGACGATTATAAAGAATATGATTAGTAAGAAAATCTACAATGATTTTTTTTAAACATAATTTTGACCAGACCGGTGTACCGTAAAATTGCTTATATCTCCTTTTTAATTTCATTTTCAGAATCCACAAAAGATTATTTCATTTGATGCAGATTTCCAGTTGGTCAGAAAGGTTTCGTCAGGATCTGAGGCATGAAAGCCTAAATATGATGGTCATTTCTTTCTTAATCAGGATGAAGTTGATAAATTCATTGATGGCTACTCCACTGAAAAGAAAAAGATTAAGCAGGAAAAGGCAGTTCACAATGTACGAAAAGTTTTAATTATTTGATTCTATACTTTCTTTACTATTTTTCTCAATAGTTGCATTAATCTACTGTAACTTTTTGTGAAGCTATCATCTTTTTAAATGCTTTTTGTTAACCATTGCCTGCCGAGTGCCATCAGAGGACAGATACAATAAATTATTACCGCATCTCCATGCACTACAGATGGTTACCATAATAAGTATCATGTATGCTTAATCTCCACCTAATAGTTTAAAAGGTCTTAGATATGTGGTTTTTGATACAGAATTATAGTTTATGTACAGCTAATGATTGAGTGCAGCGCCGGATTAAGCACCGTGGAGGCCCATAGGCAGTCAAACTTTTGGGGCCCCAGACCCACGGTCACGGTCTCATGGGGGCCCCTCATGGGGCCCATAAAAGTCGCGGGGCCCATAGGCAGTTGCCTACTCTGCCTAATGGGTAATCCGGGACTGATTGAGTGAAAACAAGTCTTATAACAACTTCTATTCTCCAGCGTTAGCGTTTAATAATTTATCATGTAGCCGCTTTGCATAAAGGTGAAGGATTCTGATCTAAATTTATTTAAGTCACTGCATATTTACTATTAAATTTTGCCTCACCTTCTGGACTCATGGTGTAGTTATTTTATTTTGCAAGTTTCAGTTTATTTATTTCAGGAATGTAGTGAGTTTCAAGCTGGCAGTGCCCTAAGATCCAAATTAAAGAACAAGAAACTCTACGAAACTGCTCTATTTGGTTCTGCCTGTCGTCATGAATACCCACACTATTTTTTCAACCTGAGAAATGGTGAAAGGTATGCAATTGATTTTTTTTATCAAAAGACTTATTAATTTAATATCCAAATTATCGTTGGATAAATATTTATCATGCAAATTTGTTTTTCTTCCAATCTTTGAAAATTGGTTAATGGCTTATTATAGTGTCTCTCCTCAAGGAATGTAACTGCATTAAAGTTGTTTTTTTATATAGTTTCATGAAATATCTTTATGACTAAATTATTTCAATCATTTTTAAATTTATTCATAATTGGTGGTTGATTACAATATCGATATTATTGTTTTGAACACCAATCATCAAATAGTAACTTCTTGTTACTGACAAACAGTCCTTTTACAACTAAATTTTGATATACTTATACATCAGATTTTTTCTTCTTAACAAAATCATGTATGTTTGAATTTCAATTTTATTACAGAATTGGTTATTCAGTGTACCTGCTTGAAAAATGTGTTGCAGAAAACAAGGACAGCCAAATGCACATATTGTATGATATAGTTTGTCTCCTGGAAACCCACCTGAAGGTACATGTCGGTCCTGTCTATTATGTGGGTGAATTTATCCTGACTTGGTTGTGTATGTGGTCATGTTGTATTTCATGCAGTAATTCAGCATTTTTGCTGTTTTTATTCGCTCCCTCATTTCCTGATTGTTGTACAATAAATATCTTCCTTTAATCCTTTTAATGTATTAATTGAACACTCTTCTTATTTATAATTAGTTAGGGAGGCTATTTGATGTCAGTTTACATTGAGGTGTGAAGCATAGCTGACACCTGATTACCACTTTGTGAAAGTATAGTCATTTTGTTATGGGTGTCACTGTTAATTACATGTTAATTTAATCTATGATATTATTTGTTTTAAACCATTTTTCAGCTATCGATTTTGTTTTTCAGTTCATTTAATCTATGATATTATTTGTTTTAAACCATTTTTCAGCTATCGATTTTGTTTTTCAGTTCATTTAATCTATGATATTATTTGTTTTAAACCATTTTTCAGCTATCGATTTTGTTTTTCAGTTCATTTAATCTATGATATTATTTGTTTTAAACCATTTTTCAGGTATCGATTTTGTGTTTTAGTTAATTTAATCTATGATATTGTTTATTTTAAACCATTTTTCAGCTATCGATTTTGTTCTTCAGGTGCATTCTATTAGCATGGTTATCATTGTGATATTGTAAAATTTTGTGAGTTAATTTCATTGGGGTTTTTTTCAGAAAAAAGAACGTACTGATCTTTTGGATGCAGCGAAACTAGTTATCCCAATATTTCATTGCTATGGACACAAAATGGCTTGCCAGGTTTGTTTTTCCTTCACCAGTAAAAACATACAGAAATATATCTTCATATACCTTTTGAAATGTTTTTAATTGTTGATTTTGTAACAATCAGTTGTGTCTTTCTTAATGAAAATTTTAAATGATTTGTAAAAATGTTGCAGTTTGTTTCAGATACCTTTGTTTTAATGATCACAAAACAATTATTGAAGGTCAGTTGTAATTAAATGGCATTTGCAATTACTACAGTTCTCAAATATTTTTACATTCAGTTTATTAAACAAATTCTTTTGAAAGACCATTACCATGTAAAAGGAAAAACAAAAACTTGTTATTAATGTTTCAACTTTTTTTTTTATTCAGTTGTGTCATGTACATTTTCCCCATTTTTGTAGGTTTTATACAACCCAAGGCTAACACCTGGATTATGACTGACTGATGGGGAGTGCTTGGAACGCCTGTGGTCATACTTACGTAAATTTAAAAGCATTTCCAAAGAGATGACACCAGAAAATTGTGTTGATTTGCTTGTTGATGGCTTTTTGCATTTTGGAGATAAAATTAAAAGAAAACAAGGTATATGTAGTCTCTGCATATGCAGTTTTTGCAAGTAAGAAAATATGTCATTACCATCTAATCATGCCATTAACAGATTTAGGTTTTATTAAACATAATGTTAATTATATTAAAGATTTCGTGCCATCTTTTTGTTGTATTAATGTAAACTTTAAGACCTGTCCTAGCATGCAAATCGGGGCGGGGGGGGGGGGGGGGGGTAAATAGATTTGACTGCTTGAAAGTTAATATAGTACATCTAGATAAAGACACAGATTTCACATTAATTACAGAATGTATATATACAAACATGGAAATGATTCTCTTTACACTTAGTAATCATCATGTTTCTGATTTTCAGGCAAAACCTTTGCAGAGAGGTTGAAGAAAGGAGAAGCTCTGAAAGTCAACACCAACAGAATGCTTCAGGAAACTCTAATAAATATTTCAGGTTTGTTAAACTTATGCTTTTTATTAGTTCTTTTCTTATGCATACTTTGAATCATTAATCAGTTTTTTAAAATTATGATTTTCAAATTGTGGTATTTTTTTTCTTTTCACATATTATATGTAGTAGAAAATCCATGCATGTTAGCCTGTAATAACTCTGCCGGTGTTTATTAAATCAGCAGACCTGAAAAAAATCATAAACAGAGAAATGAATAACGTATTTTGAAGTGATTTTAATAAAATTTGCAAGAACTCTAATACTAAATCTTTCATAAACGACTTATTAAGTTGATACTATACATATATTACTCATCTCTTGTGAACACTGTATTTCTTTGCCTAACTATTAAATAAAATTGAAATATCTTTCAAAATTACAGCAAAACATCAATTCATTTTCGAATGAAACAAAAATTTCAGATCAAACCTTTTGCTTTGTATAAGCTTTGTTATTTAATTGGGAGCAATGGAAATAATGCTTTCAGTTTGTTTTTATAAGCAGTGTTGCTCATGAAGGTGCAGTGTATTACCTGTATTGCAGTTTCCTCATGATATTTTGTTCCAGCAGTACATACCACATTAAGTTTCCACTAAATAATACATGCTGACCATTACGTTTTTGGCATAATCATTATGCTTTTTATGCATAATAAAAAAGCAATAAAAAGTTCTATTGTAATTTTTATTATTATCTATTATTATTTATTATTATCACTCATATATTGTACATTTTTATTGCATTAGTGACTCCTGTTTAAAAATAGTGCAAGAGTAGTTTTCTTATTCGCTATTTGGAGTGACTGTATATGACTCATTTCCAAGAAACAGACCGGTTTCTTCAAATATGACTATTGTCTCACAGTTTCATTATATTAACAAAACTACTTAGTTAGTGGACCTGTCTATGCTTTTAATGGTGCCATATGTTAAGCATTTATGGTGTGAGTCGTTATGTGATGGAAAATATTAGAGTAGTTGGATCTTTTCAATGTTCAAAACATATCAGATCAGAAAGAAAAAAACAACTCAACATTGCTTTACAAGCTTGAAAGGAAGAATGTATGAGTAATGTAATACAGCACTCTTGAGTATACGATCATACTTGTTGCAGAATTCAGAGAAAGTTACACATGAAGCTATTAGTTAAAGTGAGTGTTAAATATAACTATTTTTTCAGCATATTTAATGTTTGAATTTGAGTTCTAATATGTGGATTTAAATCTTTGTGACAAGAACTTTTACCGGCAGCAGCAAAAATGAATTATTATTTTCATTCATGCTGTGATTCTGGCTTACACTATATTGATTACATTTTCTACAGCTATCATCTAAATGAATGTACAGAAATTGCAAAGTAATCTTGTCATTGAAATAAAGTATTTACATTTTTCACTTGTTTCTAGCTGATGTTAATTTGTTAAAAGTACATGCATTATTCTACGATTAGGGCATTGGTGTTGGCATCAAACTCCAGTTTCTCAGCCAATTGTATCAGCAGTATTATCACTAGTGAAGTGTATGCTTCAATGTCAGCACTTTCCATTCTTATGCACAAGCACTCAGTTGTCATAACAGTACATGTGTAATGTATCGTGTAAGCAGACTCACTCATATGATTTACTGATCATTTGATACATTTTGGATGGTAAACAGGGATTACTCAGAAGGTCAGTCTGTGTCCCAAATAGCATTATAATGTACTCCAAATTCTTGAGGTAAAAGAGAAAAATTAATATTCAAAAGAAAATCCTGAGACCTACCTTCAAACAATTTAAATGTTCATATGTGATATACAACAGTACACAATTATAGTTAGTATCCATTATGGTTTCTTGTTAGTGTAATATAAAAATTTGCATTGATTGAATTGCTTGACCGCTTTTTGCTTACTGTGAATTTATTTTCATGTGTATCACTTTTTCTGGCTTTACAGAAATAATTTCATTGTCACTATCTATTTAAAGGTGTGTCAACAGATGACATTAGATGATGGTCATTAGAGGATAAAACTCGATTTTCCACAGACAACTCTCTTGCAAGAAGAGAAAGCCAGGCAAACCAGCGCATCATTCATTGAGTATGGTTTAAGATATGATCGCACCCATAACTATAGGTCAGGTAGAGTCGGTCATCATCTAATATAGTGCCTGTTCTAAAATATATAGGACTAGAGGTGTTTGTGCATTCTTTCTCATGAACTTCAGTAATAAAATATATATATACTATTTTCACTTGCTCTGAATCTATTATTTTTAACTGTAAGATTGAGTAATGTATGTTATTATAGCTTTAAAAAAATTCCACCTTCAATTTTAATAGGTGACTAAACCATGTCGGCTGCAACTAAACAAGCAATATGTTTAATGTATGCTTTATAATATATTCCAGGAACCGTTTACCCGATTAGAGACATATGCTATCAGTTTGAAGAAATACTACCATTTAAGGTAAGTGTTCATCTCTTATAACTTATATTTTTTTAATTATACATTCCAAACTTCATACAGTAGCTAGTCCTTGCACCTGAAATGATGCTATGAATAATGTGCCAGTGTTGCCATAAACAGTAATATTTACTTAATAATTTTATAATTTCTTTGAAAGTAAAGATTTCACATAAATTTCAATATATTTCATATCAGTATTATTTTATATATACTCTTTCAGTCAATCTTTACTGGAAGTTGTTGATCCACTAGTGAAAGAGAACATCAGGAAGAAAATATCTGGGTAAATACGTTTCATTTTAATTATGTCTCAAGTCACATACTACAGTAGAACCTGTCTTTGAAAGACCACCCATTTACCAAAACATAATGGTCTCTCAAGACAGGTGTTCTCCCATAACAGGTCATAACTTTATATAGTCAATAAATCTGTGCATGGAGATCTTGGTCTCTCAGATCAGGTGGTCTCTCATAGCAGTGGTCTCTCAAGACAGGTTTTATTGTACTATTTGTATGGTTGTAAAGGCAGTTTCTTTTACTGCAGAGGTGCATCTTGTCAGTATCATTTTTTAAGAATGTAATATATTTCAAAATGAAAGCTGTAATTTTATGACAGGTCAAACCTCCCTGTTGAATGTTGTCATTAAAATACCAACTAATAAAAAGAATGCTTTGTGATTGGTGCTCATATTGAATAATATATTATATGTTTTGTTGATTTTTTCAAGTGAATAATTGCAGAGACGCATATTTACTTCAGCCTATTCTTGCAGGCAGGATGAATAGAAATCATCTGGATCAGCGAAAATAGAACAATCACATGCATAGTTTGTGAGGTAGTTTCGGATGGCTTAAATTGGTAGTTCTATGGTTTCTGTGCATCAGAGAAGTTTCAAGACTGAAAAAGGTTTTTCAAACAAAAACAGTTTAGTCACTGGTCATATTTTTCAACATACAAATGCACACCCAACACTTTTTCAAGTTGACGGGTTGGTATGGTGGCAGTATTTTAAAAATGGTGTAAGAAAACCATGACTCTAGCACCTGTGGTCTCATTATCAGACTCCCCCACCCATCTGTCATACTGTGATTTTTAACTCCTTACAATTGGGTTACCATTACTTAGTAAAATATATTTAGTTATTTGAATTACTGATTTTCCTCCACTCTGTATGCTACTTGAGAAATAAATGCAGCATTTTTAATAATATTTAATATTTGTTTTGTTTTATTTATTTTTATATGATTGATTTATCATAGGTTGTCAAACTAATCAAACAAAGTAAAACATTTTTTTTTCAGGTAGTGAAATTTAGCGTAATGCACTTCTGTTACTAAGAGTGCAAACTATCAAGTAATCTTGATATGCAATCCATTCAGTCAGACTGTCCCAGTGACCTATTAGTTAAAGCTTATGCCTTGGATATGAGAGGTCATGGGTTCGAACCCCGGCCTAGTGATACCAAATACTTTTTAAAAATGTTACCAACAGCTACTTTGCGTGTCGCTCCATGGTAAGAGGTTAGAATTAGGACTAGTCAGACTGGTGTCAGGATAGTGTGGCTGGGTTTGACATGATGCTACAAGTCTGCGGCATGATGTCCCAGTGCTAGACATCGCTATAAAGTTCCACAATGCAGACATCGTAGCGATATGACTGAAACATTGTTAAAGCTATGTTAAAAATGCAGATCACATCACAACACATATTACCATTCAGTCAGTCTAAAATCAACACATATTTTAATTTCTTCTTGCTTTTGTAGTTACCCGGTTTTAATTATTGAGGATGAAAATTTATTGTGCAAAAGATGAAAATAAAGATCGGCACAGCATAAAATGAACACTGGGGCAGTAACTTAACTAAATTAAAGGCAATATATGTAGTGCTTATTACAATTTACAGTTCAGATTATTCTGATTTATCTTTTTTCAGACTAGAACATGTCTTGAGATGCCATGAAAGGTCCTTAAAAATCGTCAGGTGGACTTCGACATAAGACCAGTATAAAATGCACACTGAATCCAGTAATAGAAAAACAACATCTGCAAAAGTCCAGGTGATGACAAGACTGATGGAAGAGAGAACCTTCTTACTGCAGACGATGAAGAAATATGCACGTAAGTATCAACATTACAAGCCTTGATATCATGAGATAAGGGATAATGTGAAAAATGCAAGTAGCAGGTTAAACTAAGTTCAACATTTTTTTCTTCTTCTTTGCTTTAGTTAAGTTTTCTGTGCTATAAAAGAAGTGTTAATGGATATTTTTGGTAATTACAACATGTGATTTGATATACAGTTATCTTTGTTTAACAAGAATTACAATATTCCGGGCAATCTTTACAAAGTTTTCATTTTAGAGGCACTAACAAGAAACAATTAAAGAAAAATGTGTAGGTAATTAATTTGGTGTATGTTTTTAATGTATGTAATTCTCGTTCATTGTAGTATATATTAAGTTCATCTGGCTTTATAAATATAACTGGCATAATAAAACAAAATTTCATGCTCTCTATTCAAGGTGGACAAGTTGTTGCAGTAAGACATGGGAGACAGCTAAAAAAAAGTAAACACAGCTGTTCAACATCATCTTAAGGAGTACAATTTGTTGGAAGGCAGCAAAATGCCATATCCAGAAAAACTGGACCTGGATAGCTTGAAATCTATAGAGGCTCCAGCTGCAGTTCCAGAAGAACTTAAAAGACTTCTAATTGATTTAAATGAAACAAAGGAGAGATGTGAGGAAGAAATTGAACTCATTGCATGTGTGCTCTCTCTCTCTCTCTCTCTCTCTCTCTCTCTCTCTCTCTCTCTCTCTCTCTCTCTGTACAATACACCGCTACAAAAGTTGTTTATTTTTTAGGTGTTTTAATCCCGCAAAACGGAAAACTCTTTGAATCAAATTTAATTTGTGGTTTGGAGAGGTTTTTGGTTTCATGCGCAGCAGAGAGAGAGACAGAGAATGTGTGTATATGTGCGCATGAGTGAACAAATTATGACACTTGTTGTATTTTAATAAATGCGTCTAATTAATTGATCAAGCTATAAAGCCTGCAATCCTTAATCATAATCGGACCCTACTCAGACATTTCGCCTAGATTATTTCGCACACAACACGGAATATTTCGTCATTACTGCTACAGTCGTGTGTGAGAGAGACTAAATTCAAAATCAGTACACTTCGAATTCTAATTCTCTTAATTTAAATTTTTGCACTTTCTGATCACATGATTCCTCGTGCATTAAATTAATCAACGTATTATTATAGAAAACTATAAATGTTTGCAGTGTGTGTGCTCTCTCTCTCTCTCTCTCTCCCAATTTTTGTTCTGTTTTTTCAGCCATATATAGTTTGTATTTATTGTAAATATATGTATTTATATCACACTCCGCATTATTGAATAATTTTTTTTATTATATTCATGAATTTGTCTATATTTATACTACATATATACCTTACATACATACATACATACATACATACATACATACATACATACATACATACATACATACATATAGCATCATTGCATATATATATCGTATAGCATACATACCCACCTGCTTTTAGATATCCACATATAAAAGCGTACAAGTTTTAATAGTACGTTTCATAGATAGGACAATATGATTATCTTATTTCAATATCTAACCCATGTAATCCCCTATCGGATATATATACTGTATACATATAATATCCCTCAACATCTTAATTATCTAATTAATTCATGTCCTAATTAATTCATGTCCTAATTCTAAGTACTGTATAGTATTGTACTATGTACCAAAATATGTCCATCGCTTACCAATTAACCCGCACACATTAAAAATAACCCCGTATATTGCAACCCTCAATAAATATAGTAGGGTAAGCAGGTTTAATTCCGCAATGTATACACATAAATTTCACCTGTTGATCCGACCACTGAATATTTTGACTTGTATATTTTAAATAATAAAATAAAATATTACGCTATTATCGCGCTATATCAGATAGTTGATAAATAGTGTTTATGTAATATCTGAATTGTATACGAATCAAAACTACTGGACAATCTTATAGATCTACAGATATAAAATCGTACATTTATTCATAGTACGTTTCATAGATAGGATATAGAGATTAGTTTATTGCAATATCCAACCCATCTAATCCAATATAGGCGATGTATAGTGTTTACCTATAATATCATTAAATATGGAATTAATTAATATAGTATATATAACACTTTTATTTATGATACATAGTGTTTGCATATAATATCATTAAATATGGAAATAATTAATATAGTATATATAACACTTTTATTCACGATATATAGTGTTTGCATATAATATCATTAAATATGGAATTAATTAATATAGTATATATAACACTTTTATTTACGATATATAGTGTTTGCATATAATATCATTAAATATGGAATTAATTAATATAGTATATATAACACTTTTATTTACGATATATAGTGTTTGCATATAATATCATCAAGTATGGAATTAATTAATATAGTATATATAACACTTTTATTTACGATATAATATAGTGTTTGCATATAATATCATTAAATATGGAGTTAATTAATATAGTATATATAACACTTTTATTTATGATATATAGTGTTTCCATATAATATCATTAAATATGGAATTAATTAATATAGTATATATAACACTTTTATTTACGATATATAGTGTTTGCATATAATATCATTAAATATGGAATTAATTAATATAGTATATATAACACTTTTATTTATGATATATAGTGTTTCCATATAATATAATTAAATATGGAATTAATTAATATAGTATATATAACACTTTTATTCCCTTTAGTACCAACTACCGAAATATGTATATAGCTTTTAAATTAATCCGCAAAAATTATAAATAACTCCTTATATGCCAACCCTCAATATATATAATAAGGTTAGAAGGTGTAATTCCACAATATATACACCTATAAATTTTACTGGTTGATCCGATCACTTAATATTGCCACTAGTATATTTTAAATAATATAATAAAATTTCGCGCTATATCAGAGAGTTGATACATAGTGTATATGTAATTTCTAACATGTATACGAATAAAAAATATTGGGCAATCTTAAAGACATCCACAATTATGAACGAAACCTTGTTTTGGTCATTGTTTTGTGGGTAATCAGCGTAACAAATATCATGATTTGACCACAAGAAATTCATGTACCTCTATAAGCATGATTATTCTGAACATGTAATCAACACAATATTTATTATAATCACATGATTTAACCAAAGCAATTGCCGCAAGTTTATTAGGATTAATTTGAACATATATTTGTTTGTTGATTACTTTCAGGATAAAGACACAAAAAGGTTTCCGTTCATAAGTGGTGGGTGTCATTCTACGGATTCATTCTTTCTCACACATTCAATTGTAGAAATGATCCATACATTTGTTTTTATTTTATTGCATTCCAAGGCTCCAAAAACTACATCTGTCTGCCTATCTGTCTCTCTCTTCGAGTGAACACTGATGTTGCAGTTGTGCGTGCAGATTTATCATTATAAAAAAAGGGAGGTAGAAAAGAAGTTTATACGTCAGCAATAAAATAAAGGTACATACAATTTACATTCTTATATTATCGGCTGAGATGCGATATCCATAATATTAATATACCCCTGTTAGATATTGAATTACTTAAATTTTTTGTAGATCCTTTCGGTTTTATTTATTGTCTAATTTGGCCCAGTTTTTGAAAGTTGGTTTTGGACTCTGCTTGTCTGGCTCTCTCTGTCTCTGTCTCTCTCTTTATATATATATAATGAATACTAACTCCGGGATATATATTTGATATGATTGGAGATAAAAATACTTTTCTTCCAACGTACTTATGCATAATTATTAAATAAATCTGAAACCCAACTCTTGGCTGTATCTGACTGTTGACATATCTTAATCTTAAAAGCGGTAGAGTATGAAATGGAGGTTCCGGTTTCGGTTTTGGCCACGAATTAGATTGGTCAAGAAGTCTTAATCAGATAGATGCTTATTAATTACTAACAGTGCAGCATAAAGCATTTATTGTGTGTTAAGAAGACTCAAGATCAAGAGAGAGAGAGAGAGAGGGTATCACGGTACCAATTGTTTTTCCATAGACCTCAATGCTAATATTTGGAGAGATAAATATATTTTCTATCCTAATTTAGCGTGCATCTCACACACTGTTATAGAGAACAATGTTAGATTGTCAATTTTATGATGACAAAACCAGGTACTCCATTGCATTTAAGAGAGATAACTCTGCTGGAACTAGACAGGGGTATGAGCTATCACGGTACCAATTGTTTTTCCATAGACCTCAATGCTAATATTTGGAGAGATAAATATATTTTCTATCCTAATTTAGCATGCATCTCACACACTGTTATAGAGAACAATGTTAGATTGTCAATTTGACGATGACAAAACCAGGTACTCCATTGCATTTAAGAGAGATAACTCTGCTGGAAGTAGACAGGGGTATGAGTTATCTAGTCACAACATACTTATTTTCAGTCATGTCTATGACATTTTCAAAAAATCATAAAAAATACAAAATATGATCTATATAGGAATTAACATAAATTCACATGTTGCCAAGAGGCTAAACTATTTTTTAAGCCTAACAGAAAGTACAACTCTTACATAATCCACCAATCATAGCTTGTGTTGTTGTTAATCTCTGAATGGTATGGACCCTACACCATAAGCTCCTCCCACCTGCACTTGCGCAATTGGTACCGTTATACCATGAGTTATCTAGTCACAACATACCTATTTTCAGTCATGTCTATGACATTTTCAAAAAATCATAAAAAATACAAAATATGATCTGTATAGGAATTAACATAAATTCACATGTTGCCAAGAGGCTAAACTATTTTTTTAAGCCTAACAGAAAGGACAACTCTTACATAATCCACCAATCAAAGCTTGTGTTGTTATTTATTTCTGAATGGTATGGACCCTACACCTTAAGCCACACCCGCATGGACTTGCGCAATTGGTACCATTATACCAGAGAGAGAGAGAGAAAGAGAGTGTTTACCAGCAGCAGAGAGGGTGTATCGGACAACATTTTTAGACAAGTTTTCACTGAAATCACGCTTAAAATCAATGAAACCAATGACATCAGACCCAAAAGTCAATGACATCAGGTCCCAAATGTGTGTGTGAATCATGGATTAGGTCCAAAAAAAAAAATATGAAAAAATCAATGAAATTAATGAAATCAAAAACTTTTCAACTATTACATTTTTTGGGAAAAAGGGACTACAACATCGTTGTCACTCACCCTCTCTGCTGCTATGGGTTAACCGAATATTTGATCCAGTCCGATACGATATCGTGTTCGAGGGTCATGTAAATTTATTGTTACAAATCCGTGTGGGGTAGACTGAGCATGACTAAAGAAATTTCTAAATTGATTGAAGTCCATATCAGAACACCATGTCTGCCAAATATTTCGTAGCGTATGTGTATCAACGCCGTTGAATACAGCAAGCATATTACAGTTATCTCTAATCACTTTTGGAATCTGAGTGTAGCGTTGAGTGACATAGATCACATCAGTGTTTTTATGCCTGCCTCGGGAAAATATTCTAGCAGGATTTTTTTGATTATCTAACATGACATCGTCGTATACAACTAAATTGTTGATACTTCCATCGAGGTCTTCTACTGATGGCGCCTCGTCAATATCGGTTATAAATTCAATAACATCCTCGCCGGCAATCTCTGAAGCGTTTTCATTAAAATCTTTTAGCACTTCATAGCATCGTTGGTCGTCTACGCTAGGGGCAATTAAATACAATTTATCCCACTTCATCCATCTCATTATTAAATTGAGCAACAATTGCGTTTTACCGGATCCAGAGGGTCCGATTATAATTGCGCGGATAGAGTTTGGTAGCGCTGCATGATGCTTCACTGGTTCTCTTGTTTTAGTCGCTGAAAAATCAATTATATTCATATCTCTATACATAAATTATGGATCTATATTGCGTGAAGTGTAAGGCGCGTACTGGCACAGATGACTTGACGACGATTACAACTAAAAATAACCGATCAGCGCTTTCTGGTAAATGCGTACAATGTAGTACAAAGAAATTTAGATTTGTTTCTAAACCCAAGGAACCCAAGGAACCTTTAAAAAAAAACGAGGAGGTGATATCGCAGCTAAATTAGCAAAACTCCCTGGAACCCCATGGGCAAAATACCCCGGAGAAAAACACCTTCCAGGGTATAGTTATTGTGGACCGGGAACAAGACTTGATATCAGACTCAATGATCAAAATCAGCCCCGACCCGGTGAGGAACCAATAAACGCTATTGATAAGGCCTGTCACCTTCATGATGTTGCTTATAAAAGCAGCAATTTGCAACACAGGCATCTAGCAGATGTGAAATTAATTCATGCGTTGAATTCTATCACTGATAAATCCTTCAAAGAAAAATTGGCTTCATTTTTGATAAAATCGGCTATGAAAAGTAAATTGATGTTAGGTGCTGGTAATTAATAGCAACATGGAATCTATTTATTATTCCCCAAGAGGATACTGGAGGGGTAACGCTGCAATCAGTAAACTCTCTAGCGCCGCAAAAGTGAAAAAAACCACTGCGGCTCATTGGTTATCCAAACAGGCACTATGGCAAATTTATCTACCACCGCCTAAACAAATTCAATTCTCGCATTTTGATGTAACCGGACCCAATGAAGTTCATCAGGCTGATCTATTATTTCTGCCACATGATCGTGGTTACAAATATGCGTTAACTGTAGTTGATATTGCAAGTCGATACAAAGAAGCAGAACCGTTAAAAACAAAATCGGCCACTGAAGTCGCTTCTGCATTTGAAAGGATTTATCGACGAGGTCCTCTGCACTGGCCAAATCTGTTACAAGTTGACCCGGGCAAGGAATTTCAGGGTGCAGTGTTATCTACAATGAAATATCACAATGTCGCTATCAGACGAGGGCATACTGCACTGCATCGTGATCAGGCCATTGTAGAACGGTTTAATAAAACCCTTGCTGAACGGTTATTTGGATATCAATATGCAAAAGAATTCATCCAGGAAAAAAGATCCCGTGAATGGGTTAAGAGATTACCAGGTGTAGTTACCGCACTGAATAACGAGATTACTAGAACCATCAACATGAAACCTATCAACGCGATTAAAAAGAAGTCGATACCTGAAAAACCACAAAAGGATTTTAGCGTTTCCCAACCAATTCTTGGTAGTAATGTCATTGTGAGGTATTTATATGAACCAGGAGAGCTAGAAGGGGATAGAAAAAGGGCTACTGATCCTATTTGGAGCGTCACTACGCATAAGATATCTAGTATAACACGATCTACGGGTAGACCTCCAATCTATAAACTGGATTCAACTGCCCCTCAACGGGGTTTTACTACACAACAATTACAAGTGATACCCGAGGATACTCAATTGCCACCCCATGGGCTTAACTAGCACCCTTGCGTCTATTGCACTCAAGACAAGTCAACATCACATTATTTCTGACATGACCGAGATTGTTATTTTTTCTGTCTACGGTGAATTGGCGAGGATCCTTATCCGAATACTGCCAACGCATTATACAATTGCAACTCGCGCAGTGATTATTCTGTTGTTTCTTCAAAGTGATTATTAATTCAGCATCAATATCAAATTCTCGTTGGTTTTTTTTTTGTCCTGTTGTTTGTAACCGGATAGTTTTTTATCAATAATATCATCTATTGTGGTGTCATTATCATCACCAATGATTTCATCATCTCCACTGGCTTCGCCAACGACAATTCTTCGAAGTTGATTTATTTTTCGTACTCTAGACACTGCGAGATAGACTAAATTCGACCATTCTATGCGATTATCTACCATCCAAAGAGTTGTATCCGATATAGTCAATCCCTGTGAAGAGTGTATTGTTGCTGCGTATCCTAGCGTCCACGGGGATTTATTGGCACGCAATGCATCTTCAACAACATTGATATCAACCAGCACAATATCATTTAATACTAAATTCTGTTTTTCACTTTGTCCTGGAATATCAACTTCGATGTTCTGTTTTCGCGTATCCGATGGCCTATAACAGAGGGGCACTGGAAGTGTTGCAAATTTTTGTTTATGCAATTCAAAAAACTTCATCTGAAGTGTGTCCCTGACTATTTTTCTACTTGCAATGATTAAATCGTTTGGTCTCCACATTTCCCAGAACTCATTCATGGGAGTTTCCGAAATTATTTCACGGGCTATTTCACATTGGATTCTATCCGGTTGTAATCTAATTAGTTTCTTCAATTCTTTTAATTCATTATCAAGTGATCTGTGATCGGTATCAATTTCTTCATAATAGTCTACAAAACCCTTTAGCCATTCATGTGGAGATGCACCGACAAATGGTGGTGGTTGCCCGTGATCACCGCACATGACGACTTTTGTATTCTTCAATAACAACCACTCAAGAAATATTTTTAAGACATCTTCTGACACTGTGTCTATTTCATCCCAAATGATAATTTCAGGAATAAATTTCTCTCCCATGCGCTCAGGAGTCCATTTATCTCCCTTCCATCGGAAAAAGCTGTGATAAGTGCAGGCATTTACCCCTCTCTGTATCATCTCTCTTGCAAGTCTATGAGTTGGTGTTAGCACAATCATATTAGAAACGCTAGCGGTTCCACGACGATATAACTCAATTGCCTGGGTTGTTTTTCCTGACCCACCACAGCCGTTTAAATAAACTGTTTTATACAGGCATATTGGATCAGAAATCGGTGGTGCACTAGAAAATTCTGAACACTGATTGCTTTCTAAGTAATTATTTTCAATGGTAACATCTGCTGATGGAATATAATCATGAATCATTTCTTTCTTAATTCTCCATTTTCCCCATTTCTCGTTGCCAGTAGCCTTAAAATCAGCCATTTTGCTATTTATGTAAAATGAGTCAGTAGCAACTCTAACTGCGGTGGTAGGAAATCTATTGATCATTGAAAACAGATTGATAGAAGCATAACCAAGCATAGAAGCTCTCAAATGTGTGTACTGCGGATGGTATCCATCAGTGTAAGTAACAATTGTACCCAATTTGGTTCCATCGGACATAAATGCGTCCTTACGATTGACATATAGGCCCTTATTCGTTAAATCCGCCATTACAAAATCGTATTCAGCGTTGTCTATAATCAATCGTGAAGAATATTTCGTATTATCATCTTTGCCACCTTGGGTAAATTTACCGATTATTCTTCGTCCAAGATTTTTTGCTTCATTGTTTCTGATTTCAAATAACTGTCTGGACCAATCCATGATTTGTTGTTCATTAAAATCAGGAAACAGTTTTCGCTCTTCGCTAATTATTTTTTCTAGATCAGGTTGTGGTAACCAGACTGATTTCTGTGCCCGATAGGATATAATTGCTTCACTGACAATTAATGATTTTAACATCTTACAATCAAGCATATACCGTAACAACACTATTGGCATCCAGTGTTTTTCAGACATGTGTTTACCAATCCAAAGATAACTACACGGATGAAGTCCTTCAGCCATTTCAAATGATACCACACAAGCGAATCCGGTTAAATCAAAATCAGGAAGTGGTCCATTAATAGCAACACGGGTCATTTCGTGTGTAGGGTGTCCAAATCGTTTGAAATATTTCTCACACTCTCCATACCCAAGAAAACTTCCTGGATAACACGCAATCATATCAACTGAAATAACGGAATCAGAGGTGTATTTTGTGTTCCATAATCCGCCGTGGCTGTATTCAAGACAGGACAATTTGACATCTGATAAAAACTCACTTCGTGTTGGTTTCCACGCGTTTTTCTTTCTAGCAAAATGTGCTGCAATGGATGGTACTGTAAAACAGTTTGCTAATAATTGATCGTCTTCTTCTCCGTCCTCAGAAAACTCACTAGCTAGTTGTTTCATTTGATTCTGCAGTTCTTCAGTACGGTATAATTCTCCGTTAGGTCTTACAAACTGATCAAATCTGCATTCCTCGTCTGAATTACTATGAAATAGCCACGCTGACACAGGATCGTTTTTACTCAAATGGTAAATAGCATCAAATAATTTCTGCTCGGTAAAACATTCTTCAGGTCCCAACCCTGCTGGGGATAGATATTTTACGGTTCTATCCCGTTGAAATATTGTTACTGCAGATGACCACGCGTGCGCGTTATGATCAATAATTTCAATGGGGGTTCCTTTTGATTGATATTTCGATTCGTATAATACTTCACCGGTGATTGTTCTTACCGATATTGGAAATCTTAATGATGTTTCTAATTTGGCTATATCCTGAATTGTTGCTCCATGCTCTTTTACCGTGAACTCCCACTCGGTTATTTTTTTTCGTCTTAGATCAGTGAGTTTATTCCCCCGGGATGCATTTGTGAAGTGTTCTATTATTCGTGTTGCTACACAATTGAGCCCTGTCGAATATTTCATGGGTGCTAGTTTTGAAATATCAGGTTTTTCATTGAGCGGATAGATCCCGTAAACAACTGCTGTGACAGGATAAGATCTTTCGTAGTAGGGTTTATCAATTCCAGTCAAAATTCCCGGTTTGGAATCCTGATTCACGGTGACAGTTTTTTTACCCTTGAGAATGGGTTCAAATTTATCCTTAATAATCCATTTGCCATTCTCACGGATAATGAATTTGATTCGGAAAAAATGACTTTTTTCCCCAACACGTGAAATGATCACTGCTGCTTTTTCATCATTCATGGTAGCGTCAACAACACCATCAATTCGAAATGTTGACCAGCAATAAGATGCTCCATCACGCTTGAATTCATTAAAACAGTCTCTGATGGGTTTATCAAGAATTTTATTCTTGGGTGTATTAGAAACTATATCAAGATTGAATTGAGCATCCTTCCATGATGATCTCATGTTTCCGTCTCTTGGACGTTTGTTACGTTTTTTGGGTCTATCGCGATTAAATCTAGGATTGATTTTTAATAATCTCTTAAACTCTTTCATGTTTCCGTCTATTGTGCGTTTGTTACGCTTTTTGGGTCTATCGATATTAAATTTAGGATTGATTTTCAATAATCTCTTAAACTCTTTCATGTTTCCGTCTCTTGGACGTTTGTTACGTTTGTTTCCGTCTATTGGACGTTTTTTGGGTCTATCGAGATTAAATCTAGGATTGATTTTTAATAATCTCTTAAACTCTTTCATGTTTCCGTCTCTTGGACGTTTTTGACGTTTTTTTGGTCTATCGAGATTAAATCTAGGATTGATTTTCAATAATCTCTTGAACTCTCTATCAGCATTGAATTTAGCATTTTTCGAAGTCAATCTCTTGAACTCCTTCATGCTATATAAAAAACAAACATTTAAATGAAAGTTTTATGTATAATGAATCACTGCAAATGGCTCATGATGGGAAATGTAACCCCGTGTAACAAATCATGCAGAAAAAATGAATACTGTAGGTATCATATGCAAAGTTTTCGACGTGGAAGTCTTGGTCCGTTACCCTGTATTCGATGTGGGGTTGGGGTCAAGGGAAGATCACAATTGTGTATTGATTGTGGTGGTAAGCGATATAGGGAATTGAAGCGTTATTATGATAAAAGAATAAAAAATGGACAATCTATCAGAAATTATGACCCTGAAAAGGTCCTTGACCCTGACAACATCGAGGATAAAATCATAAGAACCCCGCAAGACTATATCGAAAGATTTTCCAGTGATGTAATTATTGAACCAAACACTGAATTAGACAAACAATAGAATAGTATATATGGACCAAGAATTCAGACCACATCCAGTGATTACAAAATATGAAGCATCCAGTGATGGTACTGTCAGAAACCGTAGACTAAAGAAACCGGTCGGTGTTGTGAATAATCAAGGGTATTTGAAGTTTACTGTTGGAAAGAAAAATTATCTCATTCATCGTTTCGTATTTGAATGTTTTAATGGATTGATCAAAGATGGTTTTGTTATTTATCACAAGGATTCTAATCCAAAGAATAATTCTGTATCAAATCTGCAGGCTATCACACTGAGTGAGAATTCCAAACGAGGAAGAGCTGGCACTTGCAAAACGGTTTGGAAGAGACCTGTGACATCTTTGAATACAACAACTAATGAAGAAAAAATATTTCAATCATTATATGAAGCCGGTAAATTTTTCGATATTTGTGGACCGTCAGTACGAAAAGTTGCAGAGGGGGTTTATCGATCGGCTATTTCAAAAAAGACGGGGCAAAAAGTTCAATTTAGTTATGTCTAATGCGTCATAATTTCCAATTAGAGATATGTCATTCTTATAGAATAATGAATTCTGAAAACATGAATAGCATCATAGTTGAAATAGCAAAATTGAAAAATCAGGATATCAAACTATCAGCTGGATTAAATCCTGACCAAATTGTGTCTGATTTTCAGGATATTGAATACGGGGTTAGCACTAACAAATATATGCTACCCAAGAAATATGCACTCATCAAAAAAATTCAGAATTCTATTAAAGACTCTCTTTCATTTTCCAGTGACATCAGTGTGTTCGTCCCGTTGTATACTATCGTAGAAGGAATACGAAAAGAATTAGGTAACGAATACGAATTGAAAAAAGAAGTCAACTCTAAAATTAGAAACCTACGAGCATTAATTCAAGAAAATGAACAATTTTGATTGCCCGACCATTGATTGCCCGACCATTTATCATTCCGACCCTCAAGAGATTTTCATTTTTTTAGCATTTTTTGATTGAAAATGTCAAAATCAGTGAATAAAAAATCTATGGACCTTTAATGGATGTCAATGGAAAAGTGAGGAAAGTCACAGTATTATTAATTTTATATACAATTATGTGACTTTCCTCATCACTGATAGAAGGTGTCTCACGATGAAATAACGCTTCCATGACTGTGTTAAAAATCATCCGACATGTCAAGTGTTTTGCAATTGAAAAATAGTTTGCGATTTCAAATAATGGTCAATGAGGCATTAACAACCCGATTGGCTCGTGAACGACTAGATGCAATTAAGAAATTTATACCAATTCGCGACTCTGTAAGAAATAAACTGCAACAACGACAGAGTTTACAAACTGATTTTGCTCTGGGGTCTGAAGAATTGTTTAAACCAGTAACCACAGCAACGAAGGGGGTAGAGCGTGCTATACTGGGAGATGATCCTGACGGTAAGAGAAAGGAAGAGGGTCTTATTTCTGTACTCGAAAAAATAGCAGCGAAAACTGAACGAACTGAAAAAACTGATCCGAAAAAAACGACTATTTCTCTGTTGAATAAATTTACTGATCATGCTAAAATATTAATAAAAAACCTAGTTTATTGAAATCAAAGGATTATCAAGCCTTTGGTAATTTTGCTGCTCAAAGTTATAATTCAAAAAAAGATTTTTTAAAGGACGAGTATAAAAATGATAGAATATCAAGTAATGATTGGTTCGATTATTTGTATAAACTAAATAAGGGGATTGGTCGTTTGAATAAGGATGAGATAGGATACAAGGAATTTCAAAGGGGAATTAGTAATTATAAAAGAGAACAAATAGAAGAGCGACAACGAGAAATAGAAGAACGGCAAGAACTAAAACGTCAAACACCAACACGTAGACAAACAAGAAGACAAAAAAAACAACAACTACCACCTGATGATGATGATGATTTAGAAGAACGACGTCAAACACCAACACGGAGACTAAAAAAACAACAACTACCACCTGATGATGATGATGATTTAGAAGAACGACGTCAAACACCAACACGGAGACAAAAAAAACAACAACTACCACCTGATGATGATGATGATACTCTTGATTATTTACAAACCACGGATACAGACAAACTAGATGAAGCAGCTGGCTATAGCGGAAGTGGATTAGGAAATCCAAGGATTGGAAACATTTGTCCTGATAGTGTTATCAATGATATATCACGATTAGATGTTCTTGTAGGAGGATTCCGAGCTGGAAATAACTCTCCAGAAATAATTAATGAAGCAGCTGATATCTGTAGACGGTTATTTGCCGGCGGTATCATGGATATCAAAACATATCGAGATTTCATTGACGAGTTAGCAAATGGGTATCATAGTGATTAAATAACAATTGAAAACACTATTGTTTTTATAATAATGATCGTACACTACAATCATGATAAACCAACCCTCGTCTATGTAGTTAATTCACGGTTTCCAGTTTATAAAGCATACTATGGAGATGGCCTCGGCAATACCATTTTAGGATTCTTTTCAAGAATGGCCCCAAAAGTGATGCCGTTAGCTAAACAGTTATCAATGAAAGCCATTGATGTTATTCGTGATAAGGGTATTAGTACTGTTGGAGATCTTGCCGGGAAAGCGTTTTCAACTGCGAAGGATAAAATAACATCATTAGTGGGGCGAAAAAAGAAACCGTTACCGTCTACAGAAGAAATGCCTGCAAGTGTTAGTAAAATAATAAATAACGCAGTAGATGAAAAACTAGCGTCGATGGTAAATCAAGGGGACCAAAGCAATATTGCAAACATGATAGCAGGAAGTGGCCTTAAAAAACTACGTCGATGAAAATGGAAAAATCGTTTACGATTTCACTATTTAGACTCTGATAAATAGAATAAAATGTTCAAAAAATCATCTGATCCAGCATTTGATATAGACGCCCCAGTCCCCAAGAATGATTCTGTACGCGATTATCAATATTACGCCTATCATGCCATAGACTCAAATAGTCGAGCAAGAATTGATCTTCAAGTCCATGATACCAGTAAATACTTTTTACCCTGTGAAGCATTTATTGAAGTAGAAGGAGAAATTGTAACAGCTGCTGATACTCCTGCTGTACCAGCACCGTATCCAGCTGGTATTCAAGTCGGTTTTGTCAATAATGGTATTATGGCGCTATTTGAGAGTGCTAGATATCTCATTGATGGAAAAGAAATTGAGTCCATAGATCGTGATGTTGATGTGGCTACAACAATAATCGGGTTAGCGAGATATTCTGATGATTATACAAGATCAGCGGGTCCATCTATGATGTTTGCAAAAGATGGTAAGAATACCGCTGGTGGAAATCCATTTGTTGTAAGACGACCAAAGAATAATGCTGGCACCGCTAATATTGATGCCGAAGATATGATTATAAACAACGATGTTAATTTCAATCTAGGAGCTGCAACACGAAACGCAATGTTGGGAGTAGGGCGTAAATCATTTTCATGTGCGATTCCACTGCATCATATTTTTGGATTCTGTAGAAACGTCAGAAAAGTTATCTACGGGGCGAAGCATACAGTATCGCTTGTACGAAAGAGTGATGATAACGACGCAATTTGGAGGATTCCAGCAAACCCAGCTGCAGCACATATAAATGATGATGCCGGTAAAGTCAATTTAACAAAAATATCATTGTGGATGCCAGTGTTGACTCCAGCAATCACCGCAGAAGGACGATTACTATCATTTATGGACCAAGGAGGAAAGTCGTTGTTGAGTTGGCTAACCGTGAGTACAGATGTGAAGCAATCAAATATCAACGGGTTATTCACTTGGAACCTAGCATCAAAACAAGGCGTTTCTGCGCCACGTCATATATTTATTGCGTTACAGGATAACACACGAGTTGGCAATCAACTCTTCAGTCATATGATATTTGATCAATTAGGTGTGAAAGACGTCTCACTGAGAATAAACGGCCAGCAGGAACCATCTGAGGATATACAACTTAATTACACAGAAAATCATATTGCACGAGTTTATCATCGTCTGTTGTCATTTATGGCACGCGATCAAAATGTGGATACTGGTTTGCAAATATCACAATTTGATTTTAAAAATCTGTATCCGATCTACTACTTCTCACTGGAACATCTCGATTTGACAAGACAGTCAGTTGTTGATATACACTTTAGAGCTAATGTGACTCGTGGTGCTATTGCTGATTATAGAGCGGTTGCTGTCATTCTCAGTGATAAATCAATGCTACTCGAAGGTGTTGGTGGAAGAATGAGAGTGGTAGATGCCCCAGTAGAAAATCTTTGAACGATTTTTCTCGATTTTTCATTGAATTAGAATCAATCAATTATATATAATGTCATATAGTGTTATTAGTGTTACGTTAACTCCTGGTCAAATCAAAAAATTGCAATCAGAATCGGCTAAAAAATGTGGAACCACAATCACGTTGAAACCCAGCCAAATGACTGGTGGTGAAAATAAATTATCGCTGACAACTCGTCAGGTGAAACATTTCAATGATGCTTTCAAGGATAAAAAGGGAGTTCAGATTACTCTCTCTGCGGCTGCTATTAAAAATATGATGAAAACAGGCGGTATATTTCCATTGTTAGCTGCAATACCAGCATTGATTGCAGCAGCAGCCCCAGCGGTGGCTAAAGCAGCAGCGTTAGGAGCCGTTGGTACTGCAGCAGGAATGGCACTAAAAAAGGCAACTGGACAAGGATATAAAAAAAAGGGAAAGGGTCTAAGACTACCAGGAACCCCGTATTCGTGGTACAGCGGAAAAGGTCTAAGACTACCAGGGACCCCGTATTCATGGTACAGCGGGAGATCCGTTCACGGATCAGGCCTGAGACTACCAGGAACGGTTTATTAATACAGAAATCTTCAATTTCCGAACCTATGGTTCCCATGTCCAATTTTGATTTAATGGATGCTGCTAAAAAACTAGTGATTAAAAATTTCAGAGGAGTTTTTATGAAAGATCAATTACCACATCAACCAAACAAAACTGAAACAGGTATTATTAATCTCGATAACAGCACCGGATCTGGAACTCACTGGGTTGCATACGCTATTGATCCACGTGGGATTGTCTATTTTGATTCATATGGATTAGCCCCACCAAAAGAGTTAATGCGGTATATAAAAACCCTTCCAATGAAGACTTGGTATTCTACGCTACCAACACAACAAATCAATGACCCCCCAATATGCGGCAGTGAAGTGTTAAATGTCCTTGACGCTATTTCTAACTCCTTGGGTAACCCAAGGGGAAAACCACCTCATATTGTCGTTAATGACTACACTAGTAATCGCTTTTTAGAGAGAGAAAGAGTTTTACAATAACATGATTGATATTTGGGGAAGACCTCTGAAACCCAAACCCGATGACACTGCAACCGGTGATATAACAAAACAAATTAAAGATGAAATCGCTGAGACGTTGAACTTAACAAGTGTTGACCCGAATGAAATAGTTGTATTTCAAGACAAACAGGGTAAATTGAAATCTAGTAATATCTCTCTGGATGATATTTTAGTTAAACAACAAAACGCAATCGAGGATACTATCGCGTTATTTTCCGATCAGGGTAAACTCAAACCGGGTGTACTTTTTTCAACGATTACAGATCGATTTAAAACTCTCAACGATTCTGCGTTAGAACTAGTAACACTTCAATCTAAAACCGAAGAACACATAAAACAGTTTACCGCATTTCGTAGAAATATCATTGATAAATTTATTGGAACTACATTCGATAAAATTGAACTAAAACTCCCTGATATTAAAAAATCCATCGATGAGACGAAAACTTCCATCGAAGGCATCAAAGGTGATCTTTCGAGGATGATAACAGCCATTGAAAAAACAAAAATTCCTCATGAGAAAACCAACAACGTAGTATACACAATCCAACACGGATCATTTGAGTGGACACCTACAAACAACACATTAGATATCACTGCAACCGTTAAGGGTATTTATCGATTAACACTAGTAACACCATCGTCTCAATTTAATATTTCATCGTCCAGTTCATCTGGGGTCAATAATACGATTTCAACGATCATCGACAAGAATACAACTGAAAAGTTCACAATCACATCTACTGATAAACATTTGGTTAGGGTCTCAACAACGTGGTATGTGGAATTCGTAGCGAATTTAAGTAAATCGTAATTGAAAACGATAGCATATTTAAAATAAAAATGATTTCATCATCGCAATATCGCTATGATCAGGTCAGAGAGTATCAAACTAGACTCAAAACCTTGTCTGAGGAGTATGAATTGAAAATTAAAAAATATCGCAGGAGAATTACCGCAATTGATGTTACTGTGTACGCTGTGAGTGGTGTAATCACCGGAGCCGGTATTATACTGTCTTCAGTGACAATTATGGCTCCGATAGCTGTTCCAATTTGCATTTCTGCGGCAACAACAATCGCTGGAATTATTTCAATAATCACAAAAAAAATATCCTCATGCAGCCAACGGAAACTACAAGACTACATAATTCAATTTCATGTTGTGTCCACTGCATACTCGCAATTATCCTCATTGATATCGTCATCGCTCGATGATACAATTATATCAGAGAGTGAGTTTTCAGCGATGGTAGATATATATGATTCTGCGATGTCAAAATTAGAAATACAAAAACATGAGTATAATAACAATGACATCGCAGATGGAATTACTTCAACAAATAGTGGAGAACACAAACCCAGTACAAACAAGCATGATCTCAATAACCTCAACGAATCCAGAATTCAGTGTGAATTTCCCCTCTCCAGTCCCAGTGAAGGAGATAGCGCTAGCAAAATTACGAGTATACCACAGTTGGCCAAATATTAGGTCAAAACCATTTGGTGGTCAACAACCGAATAATTCACTGGTATTTGCAAATAAGAATAAACCCGACGGTACCCCAGACTGGAATGTTGTTTCCATACCAACCGGATCATATCAAATTGAACAAATCAATGATGAATTCGCGCGTAGAATAAAATCGATTACTGGAGTAGAGTCAAAAATAGCTATAACAGTTCATGTGCCGACACTATCATCTGCCATTGAAATAAGCACAGAAGGATATGTCGTAGATATCTATCAAAGTTCTATTAGAACCGTACTAGGATGGCCTGAATTACCACCCCAGAGTAAAACTCTGGAGGAAACCGTTAAATTACCAGAACCACAAAAAACTGATTATATCACCGACAGGACAAAATCTGATAATCCAGTAAAGAGTTATAGAGATTATGACAAATTGAATTTTTTCACTGAAAAGATAGATAAGGGAGGGGAGAAATACTACATAACTCGACAGGATAAAATCACTGAAAACTTCACAGCGTTCAATAACGATATTTCGTTGTTGTTAATATCCCTTAAATCCGGCTCTCTCACCCGAGATGAATTTATCAGCGTCATAGAAACATGTAACAGAATCCTCAGTGACATTTATATATTTCATTCACTAATTATACGAGAGGTAGCCCTTGCCAGACACCCTAACACGAAAATAGAATTTACGACAAAATATCATATAAGCGTAGAAAATATTTCCGAATTCAATCTACCAGGATATAATCTCTTAGAACTACAAAAATCTCTCAGTGATGCCATCGATGAAGGTTTCAAAATAATTCATGATACGTGGAAAAAAACACAATCACCGGAAATAAAAATCCTCAAACACAATAATGACCCAGATGGTGGTGGCAGGCATATTGCTCCGTTCAACGTGAATATTTCAACGGTGATTGCGCTCAATTTAGTATGTGATGTGACCGAAGGAAGCTATCAAATAAATTTAGAACGATCAAATCAAGCTCAGCAGGGATATATTTTGTATTCATTTGCACCAACAGCTCCTCCAGGGTTTTTAATAATTGAGTCCCCGGTGAATCCAGTCTATATGCGATGTCATAATAATTCATTAACCAGAATTAATTTCAAACTCACTGACCAGTCTAATAATCTGATTGATTTACAAGAGGAGGTTTTACAAATTAGTCTGTTTGTAAAATCGTAGTGATTTTCGTCGTAGTGATTTACATGACCCTCGAACACGATATCGTATCGGACTGGATCAAATATTCGGTTAACCCCAACTGAAAGTTCTAGTGAGTGACAACGACGTTGTAGTCCCCTTTCCCCAAAATCGATGGAGGATTTCATTAATTTCATTGATTTTTTCATATTTTTTTTTTGGACCTAATCCATGATTCACACACACATTTGGGACCTGATGTCATTGGTTTCATTGATTTTAAGCGTGATTTCAGTGAAAACTTGTCTAAAAATGTTGTCCGATACACCCTCTCTGCTGCTTTACCTCTTTCTTGATCTTAAGAACTCAGCACATAATTTTTTGGAGGAGAGTGATTTGAATTGTTTGTATCTACAAAGTCTAGTATACCCTAAATACATTGTGAGATACGCCTTACATTGTAGGACTAGCGTTGGCGCAATCACAGGAGTCTGACATTTTATCAATAAAGTTCGGCGAAATGTCTGAAATACCTTAACAATAATATATATATATAAACACATGAGTAAATGTCGAATCGAGCGAAGGGTTGTGGTCACGCTTGCACTCCTTGTGTTTATATACATATATTATTGATAAGGGTATTTCATTTTGTCAGACATTTCGCCGTACTTGATTGATAAAACATCAGACTCCTGTGGCGCAATATAGTACTAATATTAAAGGGCTGAATTGGGTCGGTGGGTTTTCAAGGACCTCCACCCCCAACAACAAACCTACCACATAAACAAGGTCAATTGTCCCTCGCAATTTTAACATCGCTGTATTCTTGCACATGTTTATAAGATATTGTGCACATGTTCAGTTGACTAAACTAGCTAATCATACTCCTACTACTTGTTAGGATGTCGTAGCCTCAACTCGATTTGTTGTGGTTGTCCACAAGGTTTGTTTGTTTTTTATGGTTTAATGCCATTTTTCAGCACAATATAGGCTATACATGGCGACCAGTATTAATGGTGGAGGAAGAAACCGGACAAACCCCCGAAAAGAACCACCGACCCACGAGAAGCTACTGGCAAGCTTTCTCACATAACTACATTTGCCAAATCTTAGACTCGAACACACGCAGATAGAGGTGAGATGGCAGTGGTCGTAACGGACAGCGCTTTAGACCACTCGGCCACTTGGGGCCCCTGTCCACAAGGTAGGAGTAAGGGTACTAATAATATTATCATAGTCCTACATGTACGAGCTCAAAGCTAATACACTGGTTGCAGCATAGCACTGTAAACTATAAAAAAAAGGTGCTATGTCTTATATTCTTGGACTAAATGTCAGTTTAGACTTGGGCTTCTGTGCCTGTACGAGGAGAGTCAAGTCGATGACTTGCATTGCAGGACCATGTAAGAAAATCATTGATCGAACACAGTACCTGCTAGACCAATAAGGAGTATTATTTGTGCTGGAGTTTTCAGCATTTGAATCTGAAGGTGTCACAAATTAAAAAATTTGCGATGGATAAAAAGGTGTTAGGTTCTGACAGGGATTACGATTAGAAAAGTTAATTTAATGCTATAGATCAATAGCAGATCAATTTAACTTAATACAAAGGTGAATCAAAATAAATGTAATTGCTTATGCGTGGCCAATAGGCAGACAGCAGGAGGCTCAAAACCAGCAAAGATGGTGCCAATTGGACAACCACATTCTGCAGTTGTTGCCAAAACCTCCTGCAAGTTAGCATTCATAGGTTCGCTGCAAGTGTACAGATTTGTCTGTTTTAATGCTGCACATATCATATTGAAAAAATACAGGTAAATCAGCTATCTTGCTTTATTTTAATTTATTATTGATAATAAGTAAAACTAAACTTGATCCTGACAATAAGGGATTTTAAAAATTTTAATATGACCTTTTGCTAAATGTTTTGGGATGCTCATAATGGGTTCGCATTAACCTCAGTTGCATAAGTATCATATCAAAATTTTAAAATATTTGCCAAAGCATCTACTTTATGCAAAACCGAGTAGACTCTATCAGATTTATCTTTAAAATGATAGCATTTTTTAAATTATTTTTGGGAGCAACATTTACAGAGAAAATCTCGTATACACTTATGCATATAATGCACATATAAAACTACTAAATGCCCCAACATGTCTTTTAGAATTCTGTCTGTATTTTAAAATCAATATAACAATTTATATATTTTTCAAGTTAAACAATTATATTGTTCCAGTGATAACATTATACCACTATAGAACAATATCCCGTTTGGATCTGGTGCTTATGACCAGGTAGAAATTGTTTAACCAAAGTCTTAAATAGGCTATTTAAATTACCGTGACTATTTCTGATGTCACAAGGTAGGGTTGATGTGCATGGACTTGATAGGTACTGTAGAAATAATGTACATTCATCTAAGGTGGCTGTCAATTTTAGGTTGATAAAAAGATTCTTACCACATACCTCGCTCGATAGTTCAGCATTTATTAGTCTCTGCATACAAAAAAAGACTATACTAGAAATACAAAATTGCATGGCCTGTAATATTTTGAACAGTATGATTCTTTATTTTGTTTTCTAGTTTCAGTACAGAAAAACATTATTTTGTTACAAGATTATAGGAATTTTAGGTACTTTAGAAAGTAATATTTAATTTACCTTAATTATTTTTCACCATATTCCATGTACTGTTTAAGCTCATCTGATATTAAATCATAATGAAACTGAAAAATACCAGATCCGGAACATTTTATTCCAATATATTTGACCACCTCTTGCTAGTTTTCTCATTTTACAGTTTCTCACCGAGTTGCCAAAGGGACAATTTAGATATCACACACAGTTGAAGCTTCCAATCCTTCAACAAGGTTTCACTTTCAGAATTTGAAATCAACAAGTCTATATTTCCTATTTAATTAAGATGTTTAAATGGCTTTAACACTGACAGAGAAAGAGTAGAGGTGAATGGCTATTAAAGGTCTTCCCTGATTCCACAGTATGAGAGTTATCAACCCAAAGGTATGAGAATTATGAGCATTCAGAAAAAGTCTGCCGTATCTATCTTAAGTCATGCTTTCTTAAAAGTAGGCAAGACAACAAGGCATAGAAAACAATAACATTGTAAAAATAAAACTTATTCCAGTTTCAGCATTTTATTCCATATGTTCATTCACTTGTGACAAATTAAATGCAAATGCAAATGCGAAATATTTTTTTTGGCAATGAACTTTAATATTGAAGCATCTAGCAAGATTAAATTGTGCATAGCTTAAACAGCAGTTAAAGTATAATACACATGACTTCATTCGAGTTCAATTATCAAAAAGATGCTATGGACATAACAATTATTTTAGATATTATTATATACTCTCTTATCATTTGAGTATTACATTGCCAAAATATTTACATAGTAAAAGAAATAAATAGAAAAAAAAAGAGGAAATCATCAGAATGAAATTAGTTCATCGGGAAACAATGTCAAACCTTGAACAAATAAGTACGAACTAAATCCAGCTCTCAGGTGATAAAAATACATATGTGATAAATTATCTTGTGTTTTTTTTAATATTAAGACCTATCTTTGTACAGTCCTACCAATCCAGAATTATAGCTAAAATTTGCTTGAAATAGTACTAATTTGTACCTATATAACAAATTAATAGATAGATGATAAAGTTGTCTCTTAATATTTTTGATATACAGTGGAGCCTCGTTAATCTAGACTCCGTTTATCCAGAAACCTCACTATCCAGACATAATTCAATGGGAACGGAATTCCTAAACGTTAATTTGCTCCATTAATCCAGAAATCCACGTTCCTGATCCGTAAATCAAAATTGGGGACCAAAGTGTAAAATTACATTAAAACTTGTCTCGATAAACTGAAAATAATCTGTCCCCCCCCCCCAAAAAAAAAAAATTCAAAAAATCGTATAAGAAAATACATTCAGTAGAATAATAATATATAAAACACAATAGTGAAGCCCTTGAGAATCTATGGCCACTATCAATAACCAAGTAGCGTAACCATATTGTAACCAGCGATTGTATAAACAATGTCTGTTTTAGCTAGTTGGCTATGGGGATGTTAATAATTATATAAACACACTGGGATCAAATCATCCACGCTTTTTGACATAACATATGGTAAATAGATTAAAAGTGTCATCAAGCCTCTTTGTTGTTTACCAATTGTATGTAACAAAATGATAGTTTATTGATGGCTGTACAAACAAAGTTAAATGATTTAAGGCGTGGACAGTATAGTAGTGATGGGAATCGGTTAGAAGTTCGTAATCGATCATCGGTTGCACACAACTTACTGATAATCGATTATAATCGGTTGCTAACTTTCTACAAGTAAGTTTTAATTTTTGTTGTTACAGAGTTATATCTTTGTTCAAAAGTTTAAAATGTAAAAAAATGTATAGGAGTTAATCTCTCTCTCTCTCTCTCTCTCTCTCTCTCTCTCTCTCTCTCTCTCTATCTATATATATATATATATATATATACTTTAACCTCAAAAGCAACTTTCTTTGGCGTATCAGTTTTATGCAGCTGAAAGACTTAACAATCCCCCAGAACACTTTTATTCATATGTGATTTTTCAATTGTTTAAAGTATAGAAAGAAATGTTTTTCTTGCTTGTCATTAGTTACTAATACTACAATCAAAGCAGTTTAAACAAAACAAAAAAACACCAATTACAAAAACTTTCAAACTAACTGAACTATTTATCAGCAAAATCATGTAATGTTTGAGCAATGCTGAACACAAAAATCATTTTTCAGAATACTGTTTCTTCTTGTGCTTGTTACACTGACACTACCAATAGTTAATGTTTTTGTTTAAGAATATTATCAGGTCCACATTGTCACAACTTAAACGAGCCCGTTTCTTGCTGACAAGATGTCCAGCCAGACTAAATACCCTCTCACTGGATACTGATGATGCCGGAATACTTAGGTACTTCCGAGCTAGTAAGCTAAGATGGGGGTAGAACTGGCAGTTTTGTTTCCACCACTGTAACATTGTGAGATTGGTATCATATGGAGCAGCAACTAGATATCTAGAAACCTCCTGGTGGATGACATCTGTTATTGGCTGTTGACTTTCACCAAGGCAAACAACATCTTGCAACCAATCATCCATGTCAACATTGACCTTTGCTTTCTTGTTTGGTGGACTAAGTGTAACCACAGTTTTAGTGTTGTCATCTCTGACATTTAGTAGTGATGGTGCAATTGGTAGAGGTGGCAATGAGTCTGAAGGTTGTTCATCACTAGTCCCTGGCTCCACTTGGACATTCACTTTAACATCAGCCATATCAAGAGCAACCTTCAAAAGCAGAGCATGTCCATCTGCTCGCTCACTGTCAGATAGAAACTCCAGATCCTTCATAGTATGATTCAATAAACAGCCCAACAGAGCTAGATCTTTGTCCTGTGTTCTATTGTCAAGTTCTTGTCTCATTACATCTTTAAGTTTAGCAATTGAAGGTAGATCATCAGCATTTGTTTCTATACATTTGGTAAGTTTAAGAAGTATTGGGATAACTTTATGAAGGGTTGGTGATTTGTCTCTGCAAACACTGTTTGTTGCATTCAGGAACGGTGAGAGAACTTCCACAAGTTTTTCAACCAATGCTTGTTCGTCAAATGTATAGACATAATTTTTCAATGTTGCGGCTGCTGACTTGCTTATGTTTGGGTCACTGATAACAGCCATAATAGCAGGTGTTTGCTCAAGCAGTCGTTCAAGCATGTCATGAGTGCTATTCCATCTAGTTGGAACATCCATCTTGAGCTTGTGTCCTCTAGCACCTATGTCAAGTAGTAACTGCTGCTTTCTCATTAACAAATCATTTATGCTCGTGCTTTGATGGAAAAAAAGTCACCAGTTTGCGCCCCTTTGCAATGATTCGTGACAGTTCTGGTATAGCTAAAGCTTTTTTCACAATAAGGTTGAATCTGTGACCATAACAACCAAATCGAGTCCATTGAAGTAAATCAAAAGCCTTGATCTCATTGGCTGCATTATCAGTTACTCCAGTTGGTGTTGGAAGATTCCATCGCCTCTGAGTGGCCAACAGGCTTTCTTTTATATTTTCCCCAGTGTGACTGCCTTCAACTTTTCGTGTTTCTAAGACAACACTTTTCAATTCCCAATCTTTGGAAATAAAATGTGCAGTCACTGTACTATAACTTTCTGTATTTAATGAAGTCCATGCATCATGAGTAACAGCTATATCAAGAACATCATGTAGTTCCTCTTTTACTTTTTTCTCAGCCTGGTCTTTCTTCTCAGCTAGTTTGGAGGACACTAATTTACGACCTGGAATTTCATACCTGAAAATGTAAAGTTTGAAACATTTAGTCATGGTAGTCAAACAAGACATGTATTTGGAATATTTACTGTGTCTAAATATAGTGAAAACAATGAATTTATTTAATGTTTATTTAGAAAGGACAGCATTATATTTAATTAAATACTGCTTAATTTAGGTATGAAAATTCAAAATTCAACAGTGTTGACATCTAGAATCAAATGGATTCACATTTTTTTTTCTTTTCTCACTGTCAGTTTAAATAAATATTACTAATTTTTAATGTTATCATTTAAAACTTACCTTGGATTAAGAAGCATCACAAAGTTTCTAAAATATGTATGGTCAACAAGGCTTAGCGGAAGAACTTTGCCAACAATAAGTTTCAAGAGTGCATCATCAATTTCTTTCTGCTTTGTAGCTGACATCCTCTCTGTTGGCTTCTTAAATTGTTCATCAATCTTAGTCTGTTTGGGTGGCTGGGGGGAAACAGCACCTCTTGCTGTCGCTGATCCCATTTCCTTATGGTCATGATCAAGATGAAAGGCCAAATTTGTAGTATTGCCTGGAATGTATTTGAAATAAATGTTTTTATATTGAGAAGAAAAAAGAGCAAACAACAAATTCTTTATGCGCAAGTATCTTAAATGAATGGAATGAAATTATTTAAAGAAAATCAGGATTAAAATTAATATTAAATTTGTACATATATTTTAAAATTAATCTGCAACATTTTAAAAAGTTATTTTATGTTTTTAAATAGTCACATGTCTCAGGGAATATCTGTAACAAACCTCAGAGATCACTTTTCCGTCATTATCATATATGCCTAAATAGCAGGATAATCTTGTGATTATTTATGTATTTCAATCATAATCATGACATGGAGCTTTATTATGAAAAGAAATTTGAAGTATTTTAACAACAACACATGCTATATTAGAGGAAAGCACAAAGTACACAAATGATTTAATGAAAATAAAATTCTTGATTTAAAATATTTGATACTGGAATGCCATGAAACGTTTTTCCGTGTGCGTGCGTGCAACTCATTTATTTTATACGAGGTTGTTCTGTCTCCTAATAATTGCATTCGTCGTTGACGACATTATTTGTTTCCAAATTATCCAAAAAAATCTAACTATGGTGTATGTTTATATATTTGGAAGTTATGAAGGGAATAAATAATTTAGCTTTACTGTTGTGGATCGGAAGGCTAATATCATGGTTCCACAGTCCTAAAATGTAAAGCGTATCACATGATAATTTTGTTTTCGTGTAGCACCACAAAAAAATTAGAATATTGTTCATTTTTTGCACTATGTATTGGAGAATGTGTTTGCCAAAAATAAATGTATCCCCGCGTTGATTTCAATGAGAATAGCTGGACCTACCTTTGTTTGCATATTCCTTTCTGCAGAGTTTGCATATGACCTTCGTTGTATCTAAATTCTCCTTTGTCGGTGGACCCTCCTGTATTTTGTAAAATCCAAAATATGTCCATACACGAGAACGAGCTTTTCCTCCAGGATATGGATATATTATTTTGCGATCGTTTTCATCCATGGCACGTGTATGATATTTAGCGGGGTTTTAACATTTTGTTCGGAATCCTCGGTTTTCTTCCCAACAAACAAAGGGATTGAACTAGTCTGTGCCAAGCGCTTCACAGTTGTCTCCCTTACCATGCAATCGATTATGGCGTTTCACAATCGATTGGCGAATTGGTTCACTCAACCAACTGATTATCGATTATAATCGATAATCGGAACAACACTACAGTATAGGGCTTCATTTCCGAATAAAAAACATTCTTGGCCATGAATCGTGACTTGAAATATTGAGATCCACTTTGAATACACGTGTCCATTAAGCTAAAATATCAAAATCACAGTAGCAGTGTTGAAATTCCATACATAGGCTTCCATTGAATCAAGGACTGGTATTATGATGACCTTATTACGATCATGCAGGGCAACCCAAGTGCTATAAATAGCTACATTAAAAAAAAACACCAAAACATGTATTACTACGCTCAATCAAGATTTATGTTTCTTAATGATGGAAACAAAATAACATAGCGAACAATTGAAATTTCAATTAAAAGAGTTTAACATTTTTTCTGCGTTTATTGTGGCATAAACTGTCAGTTGCCGACTCACACAGCTTACCCTTTGGGCATTATTGCGGTTTGAGTCGGCAACGTACAGAAAAAAATGTTAAACTCTTCATTGTAACAGCTGTAAAATAGGACTTATAAAAATGACTGCATTTGATTAGTTTACCATAACGAATTAAACTGCAAGATAACAGTTTGTAATCATTGTACTTTTTACAGTACATTACATTTAAAGCTAGCATATACATGTACATATAAATGGTGTGATGAAATCGTAAAATTAAAAAAAATGGGCAAGATTCAATTATCCGAAAAACTAATTATTCTGGACATATCCACTGGGAACGAATGTGTCTGGATTAATGAGGCTCCACTGTATATGATCCCTAGTCTAATGATAAGAAATGAAATCAACACTGAAGGAAAGTACATGTAGTGATGTCACCTCAGCAGCCATATGACATGCAATGTCTGAAGGGCAGAATTTTCATTTTCAGCCAACAAGACCTTGCGATGAATAAGAGTACAGTTTCAGCAACTATTCCAGTTTGTTGTGAGAAGAAGCAATAACAAATTAGCTCTAATGGCTGGACAGATAACATGTCATTGCATAAGCATGTTTCAAGGACATATGACCTAAAGAGCTAAAAATCGTGTAAACTTGTTACAATAGATTAATATACACTCCTAAAACAATTATTACATGTTGAGGGTTCCATAATCTCTATCACTGAATTAGTATCCTCTAAATCAGTGATGTCCATCAAAAGCTCCGCTTCAACTGTAAATAAATGATAAAACTGTGAAACAAGTACAAAACAATTATCTGTCAGTAAAACTTCCTTTATTTTTGTTAAAAAAACTGGCAAAAATTGTTGAAAATCATGATTTTTTATTTCTCTAGTGTACTAATAAATAAAACATTTATTTTTACAAACAATGGTCCAAATGTATTCAAAATTTGCAATAGTAAAAACAATAAAGGGGTTCCTGTATTAACAGGTGATTTCAATCGCATAAGGTTGTATAATAGCAATAAAGAGTAACCTAAAGATGACATTGCACTTTCCCATCTTATTTTAAGAATTCAACTGAAATCATCACTCAATTTGCAAATCATTACTGTAAGTACTAAAAAAGCAATCTTAATACAAGACTGTCCAACTGACTGAGACTTTAAAAGATGTTTGTGCCAATAAAAAGAACCTATTGAAATAACAATTATTAAACAACTGGGCTGTTTATAAAACAAATGCAGCAAAAATGTATTGCATGTTAGTCCCCCAAAAAACCCAATAATATTATAATACAATGATTACATGGTCTACATATGTATAGAAACATGCCTATGTATTTCAGCTTGGCAGAGAGCTACCAAGCAAACAAGTGGCCAGTAGCATATACTACGACACAATGCAATGGAAGCATAAAAATGAAATGAGACCTTTGTTAGAAAATTACCTCATCTTTCAGCAACTCTTGCATTATCTTTGGAACTTCATTATGATCTGAAGTAAAACAAATTTCATAAAGTTTTCTGACGTTAATAAGTGATGATGCTTTTTAAAAAAGAAAATGTGCGTGTAAATAGCCTGCTATTAAGCATACTATATACTACTTTATTTTAAAAATGTATTGCATGCAAGTCCAAAATAAAGAAGGCAAGGTCATTCCAATGCAATGAAAGACTCATCATCTAAATATGCATAGAAACATGCTTACTAATCTAAGTTCAGCTGAGAGCAACCCAGCTAAAAAATTATGGATAAATGGCCAGTAGAAAATAAAATGCAATGGGAAGGTAAAAATTAAATGATCATTCTTAACTAAGTACCTATATTGGGAAGAAAGGCAGTTTGGTTCTCATCATCTTCCATTGAACCTTGAATTTCATTTGGAATTTCAACCTGATCTGAAAGAAAACAAAAAATTGTCGAGTTTCCAGATTAATTGATGCTTCGTTTGCTTTTTATTCATCAGCATTCCACTAACACAAGGTAAATTTTGTCACAACATATACAAATGAGTTACTTCAGGAATTAAAACACTACCACCCAAAGCATTCAGAATTCATTTAAAAAGCTCACAAATCTGATTAAGTTAACTATTAATATAAAGAAGCCTACTAAAATCCAATGGCATAAATTAGTATTTAAGAAATATACCAAAATGATTTCACAAAATAATGCTTAAATGTGACAAAATGGATTAAAAAAAAGGCAATGACCTATATTACACATTCCTACTTCGTCTTTGCCATGCATATGAACATGATGTGCACATTAAATATACAGCAGTTTTTTAATTACTTCAAAATCTGGTCAGTAAATCATTATATGAATACAAAATACAAAACAACTGAATCTGTGTTAGGTATGTCAAGAAACAGATTCAAATGCATGTACAAGTAAAACAAATGTTATCAGATAGCCATTAGAACTGATCATCACAGAGTAAGCAATCTACTAATTGTTACCCAAGTGTATGAATTCTAATATACAATATGCAATATAATCCAATGCAAATATATTCACAGATCAGCCTTATCATGATGTGAACACACTAAAAGATACGTCACAATAGAAATTACCTTGAGCCAGTCGGTAATTCTCATCTAATGATGTACTTGTGGCTACTTTATTTGTCCTTTAAAAAAAGAATTATAAAGAAGTAACTAACCCTAACAGATTGTTTTATAGGCTAAAGTAAAAATGTTTAAAATAAAAAACAAACACACAATCTAAAATGACCATAATTGTAAAAGAAACAAACTGGTTGATCTACATAATATAAATGATTAAACTATAATTAATGGACATAAAATCTTCACTGTATAGACAGCTTATAATCAACATCAAACACTATGCTTCTATGCTTGGCAGAGATTTTCTCTTGATTCCCAGTCTGTCCTGCTGCAGAGTGGATTATATTACAAATTTATGGTGTGTTGTCCACATGTAACTTTAAATTGTTTCCTTAGATTGCAACTCTCTGACTTTGATCATTTTTGAGCCGTTTCAATGGCCAAGTACCTTGTGACGGAGAATTCCAAACTGTCTCTTGCACTAATTACTAACGCTTTATACCACTCGGCCCCCCTTGTATTTCTTTGTAAACTTATGTACAAATTCACTGTTAGATTATGTTAAATGTACCTTTAGTTGCCACTGTATAGACACTATTGTGCTGAGGTGTCATAATATATAACATACATGCATACATACATAAACACATACATACATACTATACATACATACTATACATACATACTATACATACATACATACATGCATGCATGCATGCATGCATGCATGCATTCATCCTAATGAAAATTCACCAAAGATGATTACTATCTCACCACAAATAAGTTTACAAGAAGATAATATATGACTTGCAAATGGGCAAACAGGATTATTCAATGTAACATTACCAAGTGGGCACATGGTAAGGTATCAGAGAAAATCTCAGTTTATGCAAAATAATTAAGCAAATTATGACAGCATAAATCAATATACAGTCGGCTACAAATATGTGCATATTGTATAACTGCATATTACGCCTTATTGCATATCGTCTATATGCATATTTCGCATTATTGCATAGCTTTGTGCCGGTCTCAATTTGTTACCATTGTTTTCAATGGATGTCAATGTCGGACAATTGCATATTGTCTATATGCATATTTCGCATTATTGCATACATTTTTCTGGTCAGAACATGCATTATTATGTGTTAAGTTGCTTTGGATAACTGTATTGTTCAAAACTGTTACTTTAAAAATGAAAAGAAACCAATTCCAAACATTGGCAGTCTAGGTTGATTAATGAGGTCTGTTAATATCAACATCACAGCCATTAGATCTATGTTGGTCACCAGGAGGCGATATAGTAGATAACCATAAATATTACCAAGACAGCATTAGATCTCTGATTCTCTGTTGATCACCAGGAGGCAGGATAGTAGACAACCATAATAATTAGCCAAGCATGGTTGATAGCTATAACACTCTTTAGCTTTAACACAAACTCGCATCAACCTCGTTAAGAATCTGACCCAGTCTAGTCATTAAATTCAATAAATTAAGACTGGAGCACTGACCACAAGTCTACTCTTCGATCTACTGACAAAACTGACCTCCGTATGATACCAGAGCAAATCGCGTTACATTTACATGAACTAGGCCAAATGTGGGTTTGTTTCGGAGAAATAATGGGCATCAGTATGCATGCTGCACCAGATACACCCTATAACATGAACGCCAGTTTAGTGCATACGCTGCCTAATTGCATATCATAGCATCAGTTTCGAGGCCATGCATATAAGTGGAGCCGACTGTATACAGTTTTACCTTGCTATAGGAGTGGCCGAGTGGTCTAAAGTGCTCACCGTTACGGATCACTGCCATCTGACCTCTGTCTGCATGGGTTAGAGTCTCAGGCTCGACTAATGTGGGTATGTGAGAAAGCTTGCCAATGGCTTCTCGTGGGTCGTGGTTCTTTCATGGGGTTTTCCCGGGTTCTTGCTACACCATTAATACTGGCCGCCATGTATAGCCTATCGTGTGCTGAAAAATGGCGTTAAACCCTAAAACAACAACAACCCTGCTATAGATATCAAAGAAAATCCCAGTTTATGCCAAATAATTAGGTAAATGATGACAGCATAAATCAATATATACAATTTTACCCTGCTATAATACACTCCGTTATTATATGAATTTGGATATAACACGGTCTTATACAGAGTATAACAAAGATTGCCACATTCTTGTCTTACACTTGGTTCAAAACAGAGCAACACTTTCAAAAAGAATAAAAAATAAATTTACTTTTTCTTCCATTTTTGGAAATAGTATCGTTAAGGAGTGGCTTCAACGATGCATTGAGCAAAAAAAAAAGTTTGTGACCAATAACATATTTAGCCTACCAAGCGATTTTCCCTTGCAAAACATATTGTATCCACTAGGCCCTTTCAATTGCATTGGTACTGGCTTGGAAGCAGAACTTGAGACAGCAGGCTGCTGAATGCTGTCCTTCTGTCTTTGCCGCTTATTTCCAATCCAGTCCTGAAAATAATAAATAACCAGACTGTATGCTTTTCATTGTGTCATCCACATTATAAAATTGATGCTTAGATAATACGAGCTTCCACTGACCAGCTACACAATGTTTCATCATGTTTGTGTCCTGCATAATCTGTCTTTGAGATTTAATAGGTCCTGGACAAAGGACAATCCAATTTGTACCAACCTCAAAAAACCAAATTGCAAAGCGTGTGGCTAGCATATGGCTTTTAGTCAGACTAAAACAAATTCAAAGATGCAATAATATCAGTTTCCATGAGCAGATTTACATACTAATGAATACATTTACTTCTGCACCCAAAAAAATGAATATGAAAACAACTGAGAATAGTTATCAAGAAATCTAAAGAAATGTTAAAGCCAAAGATTTTAATTATTAGAAAAGAAATGTAATTTTGAGAAGTTTTACTTTCATTTGAAAATTGAGAAGCAAACACTGGACATATACTGCAACACTTGCTTATGAAATTCATTGATTAATATAAGAAACTGTGTTGCTTTTAAATTATTAAGAAATGCAATTCATTATGCTGTTGGAAATCAAAACATTGCAAGAAAGAGGAAATTCTTTTAAACAACCAACCCTGATTTGTTGCACCATAAGGTTCAGAGAGTTGGCCAGATTCTCGATTCTTCTGCCATCCTTAACGCTTGTCAATCCTGCATTCCATTCTGCTTCCAACGCATGGAGTTGCTCATCTGTAAAGATGTGGCGCAGCTTTTTGGATGCTGACTGTAGCAGATGATAAAAAAAACTATGAGTTATTGCATTTCAGGGGAAGTAGCTAAATGATTCTATAGATGATTGTCCTAGCAGATGTATAATGTCGGAGATGTGTATTTCATTCTGAATCAATAAGACATGACAAGAAGTCTTTCAGTGAAAATGCCAAATCAACTAAATTGACAAAAATGGCTGCAATTGTAGCACTATTGAATGCTATATACTATTTTTCATTTCATTCATGCAATCTAAAAGGGCTTGATGGGAAACACTATGCAGATAGTACTGTCAGTACAGGTCCAGTGCTTATAAGATTTTCATCAAATAAAATGCCATTTTGATTTTGGGTTATCTTTGGTTAAAACACAATATCTACATCCATTGTGAAGGAGTAGTAATTGAATGATTTTCAAATTAAATAATATAGTGTAAATATTAAATGTTTTAAAAGATCTAAGGACCAACTAAACAGAATTTTTTTTATAAATATTTAGAAAATGACATGTAGCCATATTATCATGCACCCTCAAAGAGTATCTGTACAATGTTCAAGATGACCACCATGGCAGATGTATTTCATGTCAGAAGGGTATTATTTTAATTCTGGACCAAGCAGTATGTATGGGTTTGATTTGCATGTTTAACGGTGCTTTAACAATTTGAGTCGTATCGCTATGATGTTTGCAGTGTCAGTCTATACTGGTGATGCAACATAGGGTGAATTGTTATAGGCTTAAACATGTCACACACGATGAGGGCAAAAAATTAATTATATATATTGTAACAGGTGTGCTACGGCAATATTAGGAAAAATATACCTGCATAGTATGAGCAGTCTTGTGGGCATCAGTCGACATATTTTCCATTTAAAAATCTTAACGGTCTGCTATCACCTACTTAAATTACTCTCAGTTTCCACAACTGGATGTAACATTATGCACATGAGCAACAGAGAAAATATGCCAACAACATTGTTAAGGCTTGGTAGCGATATAACGTATACTGCACCATACGAAAGTATACATTGTTGAGGGTTGAAGGCCTTAACAATATCAACAATTCCAGGCTTGTAGGCTGAAACAATGGATGTATCGGGTGCTTTGTGGATGGTAGATTGTGTGATTTTTTATAGTATATTGTATGGTTTGTTTTCGCTCCCGTCTGTGTGGATGGTAGATTATATGGTTTGTGAATAGTATATGATATGAAACGTGACTGTAATGGACGTTTTCCTTCACGTCTGTGCTTAAGATATATTGTTACGACCATTTGCTAAGGTTCTTTCAGTCATAACATATTCTGGGTTCGTCTGGTACTGGCTTGAGGTGAAATAAATGTATCCAATTTATTGGGGTGTTTGCATTGATATTTCTGTACAATAAAAGATTAGAACGACAGAAGAGCTTATAGAGGAGAATGAAGAACTGTGTACTATCTATAACAAGTAAATACAAAATAAATTAGGTTTTACTTTTTATTATGTTTTCTCTCTTATTTGCTTTTATGAAATATTCACAATATCATAAGTACATTGACATACACAATTGTAATTATACTTTATGACTATACATTTAATATATCCAACAATGTGGCTTGTTTAACACACAAGTTTGTAGCCATCTTAAAAAAAAAACTCATCAATTTCAGAATCAAGGTTTTATGAACTTGATTTTATAAAATAAAGATTTTATAAAATAAAGTTAATGTTTTTATAACATCAAAGATTAATCTTATTGGAGACAGGTATTAACCCTAATTACCTAAACTATATAAATAAATTGTAAAAATCATATCCGAAATTTGTGTAAAATCAAAATCTGGACAAATCCGAATTTTGGGGCTAATCCGAAATTTGGAAGAAATCAAAATCTGGACAAATCCGAATTTTGGGGCTAATCCGAAATTTGTGTAAAATCAAAATCTGGACAAATCCGAATTTTGTCATTTCAATAATATATCACTTTTGTAGAGGGATTTTACCTGTATAAAATTATTCATGACTGAGGAAATTTAGAACAGTTCGATTTCAATGCAATCAGTCAATCTCTATCTAACCCCTTTTTCTCTATATCTCTCTCGTCTGCGATGACAGGAGCCCTTTTTATACTCTCTAATACCCTCAGAGAACCTCTAATGTTGACATAAACAAACAACGGAAACATTCGAGATTCTCCGATTTTGGTTAGAAACGAAAACGCTACCAGCTCGCGCTCAAGCAACTTGAAAAGACTGGAAACGACGTCATTACGAAGTAGCATTGCATGTTCTGGGAGGCACTATTTGATTAAAAATACACTGTAAACAGCTAAGACATCATAAAATATCGTCATATAGTAATACATAAGTTACTAACAGTTACTCGAAACATAAAGATGAGTTGAAATAATCATCAGAATGGATCAAATGAGAGTCGGTCGGTCGATCTCATTCAAAGCCGTGTGCTTTCAACGAGGGACCGTCTCGAGGCAACGTGATAATTGGAAACAAGGTACATGTACGACACATCTTAAATAATCATACTAAACTTATGGATAATATAAAATTGTGAGACTGGTATAGCAATATATATACTCAAGTGTCAGTCATTACCACCATAGTAGTGGCGAACACAGTAGAAGGAACGTGCCAGCTAGTGGAATCATCCCTCCACAAGCCATGAGTGCTCTAGTAGGCATCTGCCTCACTATAGCAACAGGATGGAACCTAAGGGCCCAGGAAATTAGGACTACCTTAATCCTGATAAGGGAAAAAGACAACAATGAAGTAGCAACACAAAGGGGGAGTCACAGTTGTAGGATGAATAGGGGTAACATGTTTCTGATTCCAGAGGGAGAATGAAGCGACAACATGGAGAAACATTGTCTGGCTATTGGACTTGAACAGGCCCTTGAGGATATAAAGAAAGCTGGTCACTTCATAAATGCAGTAAAGTACATTGGATAACAGACCTTAAAAACCCCACCACCAAATCCAGCACAATGGAGCTTCACCAATAGAATACTTGTCCAGTACTACTCTTTGCCATTGCACCTCTAGTACACTGCTTCTGATTGGTTGATAGGGTTGAGTGTGTGTTGGGTCCATTCCCACTCACCCAAAGTACTTTCATTCATGTCGATAGTTTCTCAATAGGGACGCAACATGACGACCAAATTAAATATTACTCTATGAGTCATAAATTCCCGTGGGGATGTAGCACCATTCCTTCACCATGGGATTAATTAAATAGCCAAATGTGTTGGCATTGAACACATGTACCTTAGTGTACGCACAGCACTTTAATTCAAATTTCATTCATTCATTTCCACCATTCCACGGAATAACCATAGAAGATGGTGGCAGCATCAACATTGTTCAATTTAAGACACAGCTATTTCTGGATATTAGATGGGAAATATGTAGCGGAAAGACTACATATACTATATAATAACTACGCGGGAGGACACTTCTCTCCTTTCTCGCACGACCCATTTAAGAATAAACGCTGTTATTTCAAGCCACATTTTGCCTAGAGTAATAAATTGGGTACCAATATTTAGCTCAGACATTTGATTATGCATCCCTGTCAGCAGTTTGACTAAATATCATACCTTTAAGGAATGCCAAATCATTTTCCCACGATACCGCTCAACATGTACCTGATCGCGCCCGCTTAATATTCAAGAACAACGCGCTAAATGGAATACTGCACTCTCATTGGCCAACCGAAAATTACGTGCGCGTCTATTTATAAGTTAGTCCGGGAAATTTAAATTGCTCGATTGTCCAAAAGAAGCAGACGAAAAAAGAATAAAATATGACGGAATCACACATTGTTTCATGGTAAGAATTATCAAAATGTGAAGACCATCTTTTGTTTTAAATTTATTAAACAATAAAGATCACAACTGTTTGCAAATATATATACTCCTGAAAATGGTATATGATTATATGACTGTTGTCATTAATATATTTCAATAATAGAAAATGTAAATAAAAGAGATCCTCTCCGTTTCTGCAAAATCTCTGCAGCTTGCATAAAGCACCATTTCAGATTTAAGATTTAAAGTATGCATTGTTACATGTATCATTGTATATGAAATTTCATCACAAGAATACCCTTCCTTTCCTCTTATATTTTCAATTTAGTCATAATCATTTCTAATATAAATTATGTAAATCTTTTCAGCATTTGTTTGCAGAATGCAACAAAAATATCCATAAATGCTGAAACACATACTGCAGTGTGGGGCTTCAGTATAATATTAACTAACTTATATATACAACATGTATTTTACAGATTTCTAAGGTTGTAATTATTTGGTACCAAATGAAGGGTGGTTAATCTGTTTGAGAAATTTCATATTTCCTATAGGTATTCCAGCTAGACTGGGGCAGTGTAGAAGTGCTATCCAACTAACTGCATTTTTAAACTTTAAGATTTTAAGCATAATATCTTTATAAATTATTCCTTTTGTACACTAGATTACCAAAGTTTAATTGTATTGAGTCATTACATCAGGGTCTTGGGTGCATGATCACAACTCAATCTCTATTTTGAAGAGAATATTTTATTATAGTATTTTTTTTAAAAAGATTACACAGGGGGAAGAGATACTGTCACAGCCTATGTACCATTCTATCAATCCATCATTCTATTAATAAATGTACAGAATCTCACTGCTGAATATAATGGCATGACATTATGGAATATGATTGTTCATCAGAAATGTTTATACAAGTTTTAGAATTTTATATTATCTCTTATGTGGAGAAAAGTGGATAAGACACTGTTTTTCAGTATCTTCAAATTTGTATGCATCATAATTGAGAGCCATTATATTACCTTTATAATGGAATTTAGGATAAATGTATAAACAATGTATACACAAATTTTGCATGTTGCAAGTTTTAACTAACTCCATATTATAATATACTGAATGCATGTAGGTCATAAATATAACACTGATCCAAACACTATAGACACATTTCCATAGCATGAAGTTACTCCCATTGACATAGCTGGGAAGTACAGGGATTTGCAATTATGGGAAAAAATGAAAATTCTAGTTCACTTATTGGTAGTACTTGAACTAATAAATAATGACATTGCCGATGTTATTCCTTCATGATGTCACCCGAAAATCTACAGTCTGGACATATCCATTCCTCCTCCTGAAGTTCATGTTCATCTCCGAGCAAACCAATGCACTCATAAAGATGCCATGTATCACACATGTCACAACAAACACTATCAACTAAACAGTCCTCCTGACATCTTCCACATGGCCACTTAGTTGTCTTTGATCGTTTCCCTTTTCCCTTTCCGGTCTTTTTATTTACTGCTTTCTTATTTACTAATTTATTCAGGCTTCCTTGCTGTTCGGAGGTGGAAGAATAATCTGATCTGTCTTTCCCCAAATGACTTTGCTTAGAACTAGGGCTTACTTGTGCTTTGGAAGAAGATTTTACTTTACTGTCTCTTCTCATTTGAATTTGCTTCCGGTGTGCTTCTTCTTTCCTAGCCTTAACTTTTTGCTTGAATTCTCATCTAAACTGTGCAGATGACATTAACAAATACTTACTCACTACCTCCTCTTTTAACTTCTGAACATTTACAGAGAAATATTCATCATCTTCAGTGTTAAAGATCTGTGACCACTGTTGGTTCAGTGTCTCATTTAGCAGAACCCTTGATGTTACAAAGTCATAAAAGCTTTTGCCATACAAATTTACATTTTCTTCAGTTTCAAGTTTTCTGATGACCTTGTCTAACTCTTGGAAGAAATGAAAGGCTTTATCACTTACACAGCACAGACCACTCCTTACATTTTGCTTTCTCTGTATCTCAGTCATGGAAACCTTATCTTCTGATGTTTCCATTAGGTCACTTTCATATTGGATGAGTGTCTTTAACATTGTTGCTTGGTAATACAGCTGGTTCACATAATCCTTGGAATTATTGCTGTACAAGTTTTTTCTTACAACACTTCTTTTTCTGTGTCTATGTGTTGCAACACACCAACCGGCTATATATCTCAATTTTGCTCTTCCACTGCTTGTATCTTCAAAGACTTTTCCTTCTTTCTGTGACAGTTCTATTGCGTTTGCTTTTAATGGGTCAGAGATATCAGCCACAAGTTTTGCTGTCAGCTTCATTAATATCCCAAATGCAACTCTATAATGGTTAGGTTTGAGATCTGTGCACACAAAAAGCTGCCTTACATAATTTCTGTACTCTTCTGTACTAATAAACTTTGTGACTGCAGCATAAAATGAAGTCAATGTTTTGTTCCAGATGTTTCCTTCTGACACATTGTCTTGAAATAAGGATTTCAGCTTGAAGTAAATATTTCTGGAAAAGTACTCGGAGACATGCTTGCTGGCTTTAATACCATATATTTCTGTATTCAAGTCTGTTCCTGAGTATGTGGGATCTTATAAGTAATCATATCTAGCAGTTCATCTATATTTATTGCTGCAAGCATTGGACTCTCAGAAGTTTGTTTGAAAGTACTTTCAAGTATATCCATTGTTTTTTATCACCTCTTCATCATCATCATCACTGTCATTTTCAATATCTTTCTCTTCCACATCATCTGTATCATCACTGATGTCAGCATGTCCAGCACACTCCTGTTCATCCTCAGGACAGTTTGAATGGTCATCAGAAAAAGGCTTCCTACAGCACGTTTTATCAACTGGACAAAATTGAGACTCATAAAATTTCTTGATAAACTGAGGTTGACTTCTGACTAGACAGGGTCTTAGGTTTTTCACTCTTAGTCCCTTCTTTTATTTTGCCCTGCCAACAGCCAGTCCAAGTTGTCCAGGCATTAAAAATGTATCTTTGTATTTCAGTTGTCTTATCAATACATGTACTATGAAACTTTACTGTAGCACTGTCCTTGTGCATTTCAACAACAATCCCTCTGAGTCCATTTACAAGTTCATCTGACAAATTCACATTCAGAATTATAGGAGCTCCTACTTTAAGGTACAAATGCTTCATAGCTCGACAAGACAATATCACCTTCATCTTCGCTGTGATATACCTTGACATCACCTGGATAAAAGAAGAAAAGTTTTGACATGCACACACTTTGATTTTTTGTTTTACTGTATCCACTTACACTATATGAAGACTGAAATATATATAAATATATATTTAATAACATCTTTAAAGTACAAGTTATGCTTAAACTTTTTTTGAAAACATGCTTAACTTTTATCCATAACTATAATTTGTAACTAAATACAAGTAGTTTACATACAATTGGATGTCAGGGGTGCCTTTATTTATGATTAGATTGTTTTCAGAATTACTGTCATGTGTCAAGTATGCATTTTCTTTTTTAGAATATTATCAGGGAGTTTGGTAAATGGTAAACACCAACTCATTCTTTTCTAACAATCAGTATATAAAGGAATTTATTTTAATAATCCAATTTTACAGTTGTGTTGTTCTAATAGAAAAATAGAATCGGAGAGGAATTATCAGAAATATTCGTTGGAATTATGCAAGTATTCCATGATTTTTGGAGTAATACACAATTATTGGATGTATGTCCACTTATTTGAATATATTCTGGATTATATCACTCATGCATGTCAGGACATTCTTCTTATTGTAGGTTGATAGAAAGACTCCAAGAAGATCAAGAGTGGGCTATAATATTTAGTGACCTAATGAAAGACTGTAAAGGTGTAACATCAAAGGCACTTTCAACACTTTTATTAAAACTTTTCCCTCATGTAAAGAAGGTCAGACGACGCAATTCAGGCAAGAAGGAAGTATTTTATGAGGGACTCTCTTATATCTCAAAAGAGAATTCTCAGAATGATGTAAAGATAACTTTCGATGAACTAAGAACCTGTATTCCTAGAGATGTGACAATTCTACCCTCATTGAAAGATTTGATAATTGATGTCAGATCTTCAGTTAATGTCAATGGCAGTATTATCATGAAAACACTCAATGTATCAGAAACAAGGTGGACACTTACTGTAAGAAACAAAACTGTTAACCTGTGTAAATTAGGTATTAGCAATGAATTTTCATGTACACAAAAGATGTCTGCAGAGGATCATAGAAATTGTCAAGAAGATGTCTGCATGCAGTGGTGTGCCAAAACTGGACTCCTCTATACCGGAAACTTCACTGACAGTAACTAAAAAGGTGAAACAGCACAATTCAGATAACTATATATGGGTGCTGCGTTCCAAATTTTGTCATCAGATTGTTCTATGGGGCTTAACCAAATATTGTCGACGCTGTGACTAACAGCACATTGAAAAAGCCAAACAAACATGATAATGACAATGAGGAGACAGTTAAACTAAGCGATGAAGATAGCCATGACCTTGAGAAATGTTTAGAAAAGTGCTTTCCCAATGCACCGGAGGATATGAAATTGTTACTTCAGTCTCAATCTGCTGCTCTAAAGGCAAATAGTCCAAATGGAAGATGATGGAATAAGAGAGTGATTAGCATTTGCCTGGCACTATGGGTAAGGAGACCACGAACATACCAGGATATAGTAGACAGTACCATGATGATCCTTCCAACAGGTCGGCATTTAAGAAGGTACAAAAACAGTTCCACAAGAAGCAGGACCACAGGATGAAGTTTTTCTGTGGATGTACCAGGCTGCAAATGATGCAAATGTTCCTGAGGAGGGATGGGCTGGTGGCTTGATTCATGATGAAACAAAAATTCAACAGGATCTTGTACTGGATACGAGAGGTGGCAAGCCTCGTTTAGTTGGATGGGTTGACACTGGGGATGAAGGCAATGGTCTGAGGACTGTAGAACAGGGAAAAGTTGAACAAAAGCTAGCAACTGAAGTAATACAGATATATTTCTTGGGATACACTGGCTTCAGATTCCCAATTTGTCATTATCCAACTTGTAGTGTGAAAGCTTCTGAACTGCACATCATGATATGGGATGTCATTGCTAGGTTGCAGGATTGGGGTTATTTCTGTGGATTATATCTTACAGGATGGTGGTGAATAAAACAGGCAATTTATAAAATCTCATTTCAATGGAAATCCATTAGATAGTAAATACATGGCTGTAAACTTAGTGAATCCAACTAAATTAGTTGCGATGTCCCAGGACTTTTCGCATAATATGAAAAAAATCAGAAATGGTATAATGAAAAGTAGTGACATAAAGGGTCTTCATACAAGGAAGCTGAAAGTGAATGAAAAGTATATTTTGTGGAAACACTGGATCAGTGCAGTTCACTGGGATCGAGAGGTGCACAGCAGACCAATACATCACAAAGTTTCTGATGCTCACTTGTATCCAAATTCAGCAGAGAAAATGTGAAATCATATGGCTGAAGAAATGTTGGATTCTAACGCTCTGTTCCAAATGAAGAGTTATCAGGCATGCTTACCAGATGGGTCACACCTTAACAGTACAATAGAACTGCTAGAAAATACCAGTAAAATGATATCTATTTTCAGCGATCATAGGCCTGTCAAGAATGTTGATGATGAGCATCTGCAGTATTTGTACCATATTTTGCAGTGGTTTACAAATTGGCGTATTTCAGCAAATAATGATGAAAGCAAAGCCAAGGGTGAAAGATCAAAACGTTTACTATCGATTCAATGCTGTGATGATGTGGAATCTATGTTAGTACCATTTTCTGAGAGATGCAAGAGACATCTTGAGGAGTTCCCTCATGGTGGGGTAGTGCCATCAAGGTTTAATACTGATGTATTGGAAAATCACTTCTGTCAACAACGCGGCCTTCACAATGGGAATGCTACATATCCTTCTTACTCAACATATTGTTCAACGGTCAATTCGGTCATACTGGGACAGTAACTGAAATCTAGAGGCAGAAAATCAAATAGTAGTATTGCTGCAGCCAAACCATTCACATTTTATGTGAATGAACCTTTAACAAAGAGGAGAAAAAAGGAGTATCTAAGAGTTTAAGTTTGCTGCTTTCATACAGCATGCACTTAGAAGAATAATTATGTATGCTGTTAAATCTAACCTTGTTTGTGAAAAGAAAATGGGTTTAATCAGGACCGCTGTAGTGTGTCTGTGTGATTTGGAATTTTATGCAACTTTTACAAAACATTCAGTCACATCACCATGATGTCTTAAGTATGGTAGCTTATAGTGATATCTAGCAATGGGACATACGCTGCAAACATGAAGTATTAGGTCTCACCCAGTCACATTATAATGACACCAGGTTGACTAGTCCTATCACTTACCTCTTAATGCAGAGTACCGAGTGAGGCAGATGTAAGTACTATTTTTATGTCTTTGGTATGACTCAGCCATGGTTCGAACCAGCAACCTACCTCATCTGTGGTGGATGATCTAACCACTAGGCCACTGGAGCAGTCAGCACTATATAGAAAACATTTTCAAGAAATTATTCTTGATGCTACAGCTATAGTATAAAAGCAATGGTTCGAATTTAATTGAGAACTTGAACAAAATTTTAATGAGACTCAGACCTGATTTCAGTGGCATATGGAAGGTTGGAGTCCATAAATAGATACAGAGAAATGCATATTTATGGAACTGTCCTTGTATGGCAGCAGTCTTTCACAAAAATTGAAATTTATGACAGGCACGATAAGAAGCTACTGCGAGAAATTAACAATGTAAGGTAATAAGGGATCTGCATTTACCTTCCATGTCCAGCAAACTGTCCAAGTTGCACTTTTCAACATCATAATTTAGGGCAAACAATTTGATGGGCTGATCACCAGGTGGTAGTGGATGCTCCAATTTTTGTAGCAGACTTTCTGTGTCTTTAGATAACTGTACACCCTCACTCACTTAGTTCATGTACAGCTTTCATGAAGTCTCCTGTAAGGTGTTTAGAAAACAAGTGTGTGAATTCTGTAATTTGTTCGTTTATTGATTTCACAGGCAAATTTAAATGATGTCACCTGGGTAAAAATAGGAATCTGAAAAATTTGCTGCAAATGTATCTAGAAATGTCTGTGTTTGTATACATGTGTTTCCATGCTTACCTGCTCTGACCTTCATCCCAAAGTCTGACCCTATTGCCTCTTGAGCAGGTCCTTGAAGAATAAAGAGCTGGATGCGTGACTTCATCTTAGCATGCCCATATATATATATATATATATATATATATATATATATATATATATTAAGATATTATGATGGATGAGAATGTACCCTTAGGTCAATTTCATTCACATGCATACATTTTTCTCAATGATCAGTCATTTTATATATGAACAGTGTGAATCTCAATAGTTTATAAGTTCTGACAAAAGGGATATGACCCTTGCGTACAGACACTGACCTATGCGGACAAGTTGTCTGCACAATTTTATTTGTCTCTAAATGGCCATTAATTCTATAAATGGTTATATGACGTGGATTTCATTGTTATAATGATGTTTGCATAATAAGCATTATATATAATACCTCTTATGCAAATCTGTACTAACCCATTTTGATCATATCTGTAACCAACTATACATAAATCATAATATGTGTGAATGTTTATGCATATATATTAATTTGCATCCATCCCATCTATCTGTCTCTCTCATACTCACACACATGTACAAATTCTCTTTTGAACTGAGTCCAAGTTGTTGTGGATAACATGGTGTAAGACACTGAATTCCAGGTGTGAAAATCAGAGGAAGCAAAAATATGGTATGAAATGAAGATGAAATTACTGATTGAAACATATGTTGTCTATTTCAAGTATCCTTTAACAGGAGTGTGTATATAATTTTTGTAATAGTTTATTGTTAAAAACGTGTTCAAATAAAAATGATATTGTCACTGGTGATAAACTGATAATATCATTCCTATGGATGGTATCTCAAAGAAAAACTGAGTGATCATTGCTATTCATTGATGCAAAATGTTACAAATTTAGGAATTTCTGAGAACTTAGTGTGTGTGTGTGTTGAAGTTTTTATACATATACATCCAAATATCGGTGAAAATTATAAAAAGAACAGGAAAAAAAGAATTTCAAAGAGAAGGAAGATTTTTTAAACTGTGTTTTATCTTGTCCTCTTTTTTTCACATGAGGTCTGTTATTAAAATATAATGTTCAAATCACTTTCTGTTTGTCTGTGTACTTGTGACAAAACATAATGATGTGGAATCAGGCTGATAACTGATAACGAGTTCTCCTCTGTCATGGTACACATCATTCGGCACAGGCTTCAGTTGAAAGAAATCACCAGAAACAATGATATGAATGCCACCAAATGGGAAATTGCTTTCCTTTACTGTTCTGAGTACCTTCTCTATTTGCAGAAATAATTTCAGAGATAGCATGGAAATTTCATCAATAAAAAGAGTGTCAACATTCATAATCCTTCTTTTAATATCTATCATATCATCATTATTTTTAATCTTATCTATCAAAATATCATCGGGGAAACGAACGTCCTGAATGCCCAAAAACTTGTGTATTGTCATTCCGTGCAACTGAGAAGCAGCTATACCTGTACTGGCTGTTAAGTAAACTGTTTTTCCTATTTCTTTCAGTCTTTTGCTTGAATTGTTAACTAGGAGCTTTTACCAGTGCCAGCCTGCCCTAATATCATGATATTGTGACCTGACATTGCGGCGTGTACGATATCCTCCATCATGCAAACACGTGCCAGCATCAGCAACACTATGATCCCAGTGAAAACACCCGCAATATATCAATGTATTTCAGCCAATCCAAAAATTACGATTATAAAATCTAAACCAACATGCATTATTTTCGGTTGGCCAATGAGAGTGCAGTATTCCATTCAGCGCGTTGTTCTTGAATATTAAGCGGGCGCGATCAGGTACGTGTCGAGCGGTACCGTGGGAAAATGATTTGGCATTCCTTAAAGGTATGATATTTAGTCAAACTGCTGACAGGGATACATAGTCAAATGTCTGAGCTAAATATTGGTACCCAATTTATTACTCTAGGCGAAATGTGGCTTGAAATAACAGCGTTTATTCTTAAATGGGTCGTGCGAGAAAGGAGAGAAGTGTCCTCCCTTGTAGTTATTATATAGTATATGTAGGACCAGTCGATTGTAAGCAGCGACAAGAGTCCCTGTGGAAAGGTCCAAATAATATTTCCCATGTTAAATTCCCAATCATGCTAGATAGGCCCACCATATTAAATTCCCATTGATGCTAGATAGTCCCACCATATTAAATTCTCCTTGACACCAGGGTGTCCCACGACCTTGTTGAATGGGGTTTCCCCATTGACGCAAGTATCCCATATTACTACTTATGAAACATAAAATCAGCTAGCAACAATAGCAAATGATTCTTTTATTTGCCTGTATAGTTTAATAAAATAAAAAGATAATGCTGCGAGCAGGATTCGAACCTGCGCAGGCTATTAGCCTATTGGATCTCAAGTCCAGCGCCTTAACCGCTCGGCCACCGCAGCGGGATACAACAAACTAGTAATTTAATTCTCTTAAAGATCATCTGTATAAATCTTGTGAACTAACACTTACAATATGAACGTGCACATACATATTATCAATAGTATTACTGAATCAGTGGGTGATACTCCCGTCGAGTCTCTAACATCGAAAATATATTACACAACAAACATCGTGCAAATATTTTGTAATAAGTTTGGTATCGTAAATGACAGTACGTCTCTATAATCCGATATATGTATTTTATTAAAACTATTTGTCATTTGGGATACTATTGTATCGATACTGTATGTTTATTTTTCTTAAGGATAATTAAAGATTCCCATGAGAAGCTAAAATAAGGCACTCCTGTGACGAATCGTAAGTGAATAGGGGTTACTAGAAACACAGAAATACACTGAAAAAACGAATACTTTGGAGTTCTTTTTACGAGAATAATGATAAAATATGTGCGAATATTCGCGAAAAACCCACAAATTGCGTCTTTTTCAAATGTCACCCAAGCAAGAACGATACGAGAGTTTACGTACAAAATATAAACAATTACAACAATACGACATAATTTGGAATAAAAAAACACACGAAAACTTATCTGTATGAAAAGGCAGACGATTATAGCAAGGAATCGGATTATAGAGACGTACTGTCATTCACGATACCAAACTTATTACAAAATATTTGTACGATGTTTGTTGTGTAATATATTTTCGATGTTAGAGACTACGGGAGTATCACCTACTGATTCAGTGATACTATTGATAATATGTACGTGATTGTGATCACTGAGATATTATCAGAAACACTGGTATTAAAATTAAAATGTTCATGTTTAGTAGAGACGGAAAAGAGGTAATAAAACAAAGTTAAATAATTTTTCAGAATTTTGAAGAATGAAAACAAATGCATTTAAAATTGTAATGCCATTTTTTGTGAATATCAATATGAATGTTGTCATCATAAGCCAATGAATAGAGAATCAAACTGTAGTATTTCTCCATTTAAACAAATAACCATAAATATTTCTTGAGAACCAACTCTGTGCCAGTTTCTTTTCTATCTCTGATACACATTTTTTTCTTTTGTCATTGATTTTATTTCATAGATATGAAAACTGACCAAATATATCTTATGATAACTAAATTCTAAAATAGCAATTGTTATGTACTAAATTGTGATTTCAGATCAATGCATGTGCAAGAACACTAATGAATATGCACTATTGGTTGTAACAGTAACACACAATTTCAACTTGGTATGACTCATGATTATTTTATTTCATGCAAAAATGTTAGGGTGAGTGGGTGATAACAAGGCACATATAGTCTTCAGAAGTACCTAGAACATAAAGAAAAGTTAATTTATTCTTGAACCTGAATGTTCACTAACATTTATATATAACCATATGTGAAAAATATGCAACTTTCAGCATGAAATAACATGAGGTCAAGAATTTTCAAAAAGTTACTAAATACCAATATTAAAAATGGTGGACGGTACAAGTGTTTGAATGCTTCCTGTGAATTTATTTGAAAATATATCATAAAGAATGGTTCATAATTTAAATATGCACACTCAAATTAAGCAGAAAACATTCCATTTTAAAAGCAAGATATAATTTCAACTTGTGTATGACTCAAAAATATAGTATTTAATGCAAAATGTTGAGGGGGGGGGGGATAAAAAGGCACTGGGGGGGAGGGGCTTCTGAATTACCTGGAAAATAGAAAAAGTCAATTTATTCTTAAAGCTGAATGTTCACAAAACATTTCTATATAAAATATATGTAAGAAATATGCAAATTTAAGCTTAAATGTTCAAAAATTGAAAAAGACCATTATTACAAATGGTGGACGGTACATGTGTTTGAATGCTTCCTGTGAATTTATTTGAAAAGATGTCATACAGATGGGATCATTTTTGAAATCTGCACACTCAAATTATACAGAAAACATTCTTATATATTCTATAATCATGAAAAATCATCCCCTGTTGCTAATATCGGTTTCCACTCGCACATTATTTTTGTTTCATTTTCTATAATAATATAAAGCAAAATAAAACATGATTTATTAATTATATTTTTATACAAAATATTTACATTTTCCTAGTTATGCACGCAGTGGGCAGATGTTGGTGCCTCATTGGTTGGAAAGACTAAGGGACAGATAGTTATTGTATAACGGTACCAACTGTGCAAGTCCAGGTGGGAGGAGCTTAAGGTGTAGGGAGCATTGCAGTCAGAAATAAACAACAATACTAGCTATGATTGGTGGATTATGTAAGAGTTGTACTTTCTGTTAGGCTTTAAAAAAAGTTTAGCCTCTTGGCAGCATGTTAATTTATGCTAATTCCTATATAGATCATATTGTGTATTTTTTATGATTTTTTGAAAATGTGAGAGACTTGACTGAAAATAATCCAGCACAGTTATCTCTCTTAAATGCAAAGGAATACCTGGTTTTGTCATCATCGAATTGACAATCTAACATTGTTCTCTATAACAGTGTGTGAGATGCACGCTAAATTAGGATAGAAAATGTATTTATCTCTCCAAATATTAGCATTGAGGTCTATGGAAAAACAATTGGTACCCTGATATACACGCGTCCATCGTCACACGCAGTGATATCAGTTTCTAAAAATAGCTTTTCGGACAAGGCGAACCAGCATAATAGCTACAAGTGATACTTTCCTTTATATTGTTCTTACTGAAAACGATGTACCAGGCGCGAAATTTATTCATCCGAATATAAATGAGCATTCTAATATTCAGTTACAGCGATGGTTAGAATGTCGAGGCCTGCCCAAGAACGGGAAAAGAAGCATACTGCTTAAAAGGTGAGTAAAAACAAATACATGTCGGGACCTAGTCTTTTGTCTGTGTGTTCCTGACTACGATCGTTAAATATAGTTTCTTGTGTCGTGCATTTTGTATCTTGTAATTTCACTACTCCTTTGTATGCAAAGTTTTTTTAAATAACACAAATGTTGATTTTTTGCTGTCTGCAGTATTTATATATATATATGTACATTAATCATCCAAACCAGAAGTCACTTTGACATGAATTTGATTTGTAACTGTACATTCTTGTATCTTATGTACCATTTGAAACCATAAGGTAACCCACAACACCCACCAATGCGTTAATAATCAAATTTATGAGTGCAATTTATTATTGTTATTGTTCCACTGCTTATATTATCCTTTCAGTATTGATATTATTTTCACAAATAATCCCAGTAATGTTGTCATGATTGAATGGATATATAAGTAATACAAGTTACTATTATCTGGTGGGTTTTTTTCCTATTGTTGTTCCTCTACTCATTATTTTTATTATTATTATTATTATTGAAAATAATACTGGTAATTTTGACATAATTGCATGGGTATGTAAGTAATGTGTTACTAATTGTTTTTGCTATTGTTATTCTTCTAATTATTATTATTTTTTTAATTATTGTACTTCATAGAGTCAAAGACTGTATCAAGGCAGGAAAAGACAGGGATATCACAATTGATGCGGACAGCGGTAAGTGGTATGAGAAAAAGGTACAAGAATCTAAAACATCACAGAAGGGTAATGATATGGAGAAATCAGTACCATTTATGCCTCTCTTTGGATGGGATACATTTCCATCAACTAATATTCCAGAATATTTTAATAAAGGACACATTCATCACCATATTGTAGAGTCTGTACAGTTCATAAGCCCAGACCAATCAGTTGAGGACAGTGATTAGGATTGTACACAAGATTTGCACACCTTGAAACCATTAAGAAAAGGAAAGGTATTTTTTGACAGCGGACATGTACAGAACATGAAAGACTGAAAAAAACTCATTCTATTTTGTTAAAGCCAAGGTTATGGCATCATATAGAGTAAATGTATTTTATGATGCCACAGTGACATTGTCTTATGATTCTGGCTATGTCAAAGATGCTTCTTGTACATGTGTAGCATCCGCAATGGGCAGATGCAATCATGTTGCTGCTTTGCTTTTTGCAGTGCTTGACTATGTTGAAAAAGCATCTTGTATGTCCTGCAAATGTACATGGAATAAAGAAAGGAAACATGCAAAACGGCCCAAGAAAGTACAGGATTCTCTTAATATCAGTACAAAAAATAGAAAAGTCCATGATGTTATTAACTTTGATCCAAGTCCACCCTCATTACAGTCAGGAACAGAAGAAGAAGTCAAAGCAGACCTTTTATAGAGCATTGGATGTCACACTGACAATACTAGTATGTGGACAACTTTGTTAGCATATCAGTACAAAAATTACACTTTAGATGACAACCAACTTGAAGTCCTTAAGTGCCAGAGAGAAGCTATGTTGTGCAATCTTGCTGTTCCTAAAAGACATGGAGCTTATCCAGTCGAGTTGATACAAGAACAACATACAGACCAATGGATTAGAGAGAGAGGCGAGTACGGGTAACAGCATCACAATGCAAGAACATTTTTAATGCAAATACTGTTGTGGCATTAACCAATAATTTTAAATTGTCAATGTGTGGAAACACATTCTCAACTTCCGCCATGCTGTATGGCATAAGGAATGAACCACTGGCTCACAAATGTTATCAAGACAAGTTATGCCTTGCAAACCCAGAAGTGAAAGTTATTAAAACAGGTATGTAGGTAAATCCAAGGTATCCTGAACTCGCTTGTAGCCCAGATAGACTTGTTTTAGATGCAACTGAGCCATCAAAGTATGGCATAGTAGAAATTAAATGTCCTAAAATCCTGGAACACAAGAGTGTATCTTCTTTCAGGAAGGAGCTGAGAAAAGACCAGTTAAACAGGTTCTGTCTGCATTATAATGAGACAGGTACACTTACTCTAAGGAAAAAGCATCAATATTAATATCAAATACAGATGCAGATGGCTGTGATGAATGTTCCCTGGTGTGACTTTGTGGTTTGGTCAGATGTAGACTGTAATTCTTAGGATCAGATTTGATAAATCTTTCTGGAACAGTATAATGCATAAGTTGATTGAATTTCATCACCAGTACATATGTGCTGAATATTTTGAAATGAAAATTCCAAGGGAACTACACCAGTGAAATTATCTGAATGAAATGTTATATGTGATTGATAGGACATAACCGATTAGCATTTTTCTACTGATTTCCGATTCCGGATTTTGGGCATGAAATTTTTCCGATTCCGGATACGATTCAATTAATCGGAAATGCTAAATTAAAAGGTTTTTCAAATTATCTTTTTAAACCGTGTTACACACGTTTTGTACATCACACCGATGTCACAAGGGGAAGGATATGGCAGGACTATAGCAAAATGCAACGAAGTTCAAAGCCACAAAGAATCCATGAATTTTTTTTATTTTTGTAAAATGCACTGAAACATTATAAACGTTTTTTCTATGATGACATTGTTATACATAATGATTATAAAAACTTACGATTTTACAAATAAAACTCGCAATCTGAAATCCACGTGTTATGGCACCCTCAGTATTTATTTTCCTGTGATATTGTTCTTGTTTTTTGGCAAAGATATTATAATATAATAAATTTAGAAATGCAAGTTAAAGAGTCTTGAATATTAATATATTTATGTAGCGCATAATATAATATAATATAACATTAAAGTTAAGCAGTTTATTTCTGCCATGTTTCATCTACCTAAGTAAAAACACGCAGTTTAATAGATATAAAGAAATTTAATAATCAAAATTTAAAACTTCCAAGTTCTTTGCAAGAAATAGTAGCATCTCCGTTTTTTCAGCGGACATGCTTGATCGTTTGTCGCTGCAAATAGCACCCGCGGTGCTAAAACTTCTTTCACTATTGATGCTAGAGGGCGGTATTGAACAAAAACGTTTAGCGACAGCTGCCAGAAGCTGGAACGTTTTTCCCCGGGATTTCCAGTATATAACTTGGTGGTGAAGTCCTCGGCTGATTTTTCTCAGCTAGATATGAATCCAATTTGCGCTGGCACATGAATTCAGATGACTGGGATGCAGAGGCAAGATTTTGGTCGGATGTGCTAGAGGCAAATAACTCCTGGTAGTAGGAATCTAGGCCAGTCAAAGTTGAAGGTCCTGGATCTACTTCTGCTGAGGCTGGAATGTTGATTGTCTTTCATACTCGATCTGTAGTTCGTCCATTAATATGCGCTTTACAGCGTCATGCCCATGCGCATTAAAAACCAACAATTTGTAAGTGGGATCCAAAACCGTTGCAAGTGCACACAACTTGTTTGTCTCCACTTCCTCATAACGTGTACGCAAATCTTTCAGCATGTCCGCCCGCATGGTCTGTATTCCGATGTCATCTCCGACTCTTGCAGGTTTTGTTAAAGTTGCCATGAGAATGATGATCATGCTTGCTGTTGCAGTAGACATACTGGCATTCCTGGTTTCCTGTTCGAATGGTCGAAGCGTAATCAAAACCCGTTCCATCAAATTCCACTCATGTGCCATTAGATTTGTAACCCCATCATTTTCCTGACAATAGAGGGCAATAGCTTTCTTTTGTTCTATGAGGTGCTCGAGCATGTAGAACGTAGAATTCCAGCGGGTTGTAACATCCTGGATAAAACGGTGTGTCAGGTATGGCGTGCTGTCCTCGCATGTCAAAGACTTCTGGATTCTGAGCAATTGTTATGTGGCTTGAGTTGAATGCCAAAAACGCCCAACAATTGCACGAGCAGTGACAATAGGATCCATAACGGATCTTTGACTTAAAAGTCCAAATTGACAACTAGCTGGATCGTGTGGGTGAAACATCCCAAGTGATCCAATCCAGATAACTCCACCGCTTTTTTCATGCTTGCACCATTATCCCGCATGAGGACTCCACTGCCAACATTGCAAGGATGTTATCCAAAATAACTTGGCCCGTGTGTCGGTCTTCAAGATCTCGTAGTGACAGAACAATGGACATCCTGTTCCACTTGTTGTCAATCCAATGAGTGGTAAGCGAAATGAAAGCATTCAAATTATTTGTGCTCGTCCACACGTCACTTGTAAAACTTATGTTGGCTGCTTGTTCTAGTAAAATAAATTTTTTACTCTTTACGGCAGAATGCAAATCTGGAATAAGCGTTCTTGACAAATGGACTTCGGATGGAATAACGTAACGAGGTTCAAGTTCATTCAGAAAGCGAGTGAAGCCTACGTTGTTAATCATGCTGAAAGGCATAGCATCAGCCGCAATCACTTCTATGATAATCTTAGTTATGATTAACTGGTGCGGGTTGTTAGCCTCAAACGGTTTTTTCTTTTCTAGCAGGAACTCTATTGTCTGTACTCTGTGTTTCTTTCCAGGCTGCATTACTTCTTCAGCTTTTCGTTTCTTTTCGATGTCACAGATTCCGGTATATATGGGCTGAATTAAATACGGCTCTTGCATCATTCTACAAACTTGGCATATTTATTCAAGAAATATATCAATGCATGTTGTACTGGTAATATGCATTAGTGATTTCATTACATTTTTTCTGAGTGTCATGTCTACATGGGTATCAGTGTTAAAAAATGAGAGAAAATTTATGTTTATTTTCATGCCATATATTTATGCTATGTGCATAACACATTTTCATCATTAAAAAAAATACATACTGGTAATTGTTGTCTGGCATTATAATTGTCTGAATGTACCGGTACTGATAGAAACAGTAATACAAAAACAGCTGTTTCTAACGATGACAGCTAGCCTTAAAATAACAGTTTACATACAAAAGGGAAGTACATGTCAAAATAATTCTATTGTCTGAATATGTATGTTAAATTTCAGAATAATACAAACTTCTTAGAATGTAATTACTGTACAAGAGGATTTTGAAAATTGACTAAGCAACCTATAATAAATACACATTGAGAAAAGACAGGCTGAATACTGAGTGGGATTACTTTCTGTAACATTCTAAATTTCTTAATTCTCTCAATGGATCGTTCGACATGTATCCTATGTTTGGCAATATCTTTAGTTAGTGATTCTCCCTGAGGAGTCAGTTTCATCCTACTTCCTAGAAATGGTGGGATTATTTGGGAGACCTGTTTTTCATTTAGGATGTCTTTAATCAAAAATCCACAATCAGCCATTATTTTATCACCTGGCTCAAGCATGTCTAACAGTCCAGACTGTACTACTATTTCCTTATCAGAAATGCTTCCTTCAAAAGCATCTGATATAAACATAATGGCACCATTTGGGGCAGCTGCCACCAGAAATTTGAATGTTGTATGACCTTTATTTGCAGAATACATGTTTCCCTGTGATTGAAAATTTCCTGGTTGCTGTACATGTACTTCTGTACAATCAATAATGCATCTAATATTCTTATATTTCTTAAAGCTCTTTGGTAAATGTTTTCTGATTAAATGTCTGCTTGCAAACATTGTCCTCTTCAATGGCTTGAAACTTTGATATAAGAACTGAGTCCATGTGAGCACAATTGTGGACACTTGCCTGGTGCTTATACCAAAGCGGTATGAAAGATCTATATTTAGCAGGCCATGCCTAAGTCTGATCAAAGTGAGAAACAGTTCATTTATGGGACTAATTATTCTCTTTCTCCCACGTCGTTTACTTGGTGCTTTCTCTGGGTCTGAAACAGCTAAGTTCCAATAATTTAGTTTCAAAGCAGAAGCACCAAGAAACTGCCAAAGGCTTTGAAACATTTTATATGTCAAGCCAGTATAAAAACGAAACATACTGTCATCAACTCTCACTTTGTCTATGGAAAATACTTCATGACGTTTTACTCTTCCTTCAGGTAATTTATTTTTGTTCCTGGCATTTGGTTCATGTCCTTTAGGTGGTGACTTAATCAGGTCAAGTTCACTTCGTGTCACTTTCAAATCATTATCAAGAATCTTGTTCTGGACACTCAGCTGCAGTGTTTCAGATGCCACATATATACTGGTCTGTGTTGATGCTTCGTGTACCAAAGGTTTGACTGTAACCTCAACATTTTGTACTTCTACAGTTTTCTGGCATGAAAAATCATTTCCACTTCTTACACCATACATATATGTGCTTGCACCTTCTTCACCATTCTTTAATACACTGTTCAAGGAAATGTATTCTTTTAATCGTTTTGATGTGAGTTTCACACGACTCTTTGGTGGCTTTCTCTTTTGCTGTATCTGAATGACAAAGAGTAAAAAAGAAAAAAACTAATTAACACTGATACTCTTCTTGGTATTCCATAAATTTGTAAATAGATGTATTCTGTGCATGGTAAAACTGTCAAGTGTGGTCAAGCTTTGTAAAGTTAAAAATAACATTTGTGTCTTCACATTTTTTTCTAGTCAGTGAATGCTGAACCAAATGTTTGTTTGTCTTTTCTCACATGTCAACATTTAATGAAATAATTTGTAAAAATAAGGTAACAATTAAATATTAATGCATGATAACATATATTGATATTTTTTTTTAAAAAAAACAGTAGATGTATACCCCCTACTATTTGCATTGTTGTTTTAGTAGCTTATTTGTAGCTGTTTTCAAAAAAGTTAACAATTTATTATTATTATTACTGATGGCATCCAGGTTGTTCGACTTAAAGAAACTGACGATTCCTCTGATGATGAACCTCTGTATGCGAAATTACAAAGATAGAAAGAAAAGAAAAAATACATACTACGATTCCCGGTTTAACTGGATCTGGATGTGCCTTGGTAGGTCCATTTCCACCAACAAAGTGCAAAGTACATATATATGTATCCTTCGTCACATTTTTTATGGTAAAATCACGTCAGCCACAGTGATGTACCCATAGCAACCGTTTCCAAATCCAATGAACCAAACACCATCTTTCTGGTATCTCGAATCACTTGTACATGAGCCATAGCAGCAATGCTTAGTGGTCACCATATTTTCAAAAAAAATTACGTTTCCAGAAGTATATATAGCTTGTTTATAACTTTCAAAAATGCTGCTAGCATCAGTGTTACTAAGCGTCGCAGGCGGCTTTGTCCGAAAACAATATGGCTGCAGCCTGGGGCTATGACATCATGGTTTATTTTTAGCACGAGGCTGAATTAAGTACAAGCGCCATTCCGAAGTTTGCTAGTATGATAACGACTGATCGTTCCGGAATGAATGTAATCTCCAGAACGGACAGTGTAAGTCGGCTGAATTCTTTTTGTTTCAAGTCACTTAATATGTTCTAATTGACTGCACTGCACATACATTTATCGTTCTCCCTTTGATCTCATTTCTTATGTATTCAAGTTAAGAAACAATCTTTATTTGGTAAATTGCTTAATTTGGAACATATTTCCAAAAATACTTTTTTTTTTTAGCACCCTTACAATCAACTGTCATATCATCATAACCAATATACGTGCCAAATAGTGTTAGCAAATCAGGTCTGTCCAATCAAGTACGACCATGTGACATCATTACAGGAATTGTGATATAAATAGGAAAAAGTAAATAATTCATATATACCTTTTTCCGGAAGTTGAATAAGGGTTTTCCCCAGCCAATATTTAACGCATGCGCAATCAACATAGGGCAACTTTTAAGCAGTCGTCTAATAGTGTCAATGTTCATGTAGAAAGTTTCTGACAAAGACGTAAAGGTTTGACATCTGTACACCATTTACTGAAATTATGTGTTGCCAAATCATGAGTGAATATTTCAGTAACCTTCCTAATACAGAGAAAAGTAGATACGAGCACAAACTGCATCAGATAGGACTTACAAAGCTGGACGATCCATTGCTGAAAGGAGAGGGGTGGGTGGATGATATTACCAGGTAGCCAGAATTACAATTTGGACAAATCTACGTATATTTAATTGACTCTCCTGGACTTATATGCTCGTGAAAACTTTATGGCTTATAAATCTCTTGAAGCATATAATCTGTTTTACAGTGGATGGGTGCATACCTGTTACGTAAAAGACATGGGTGAACACAGACCAGCTAGTTGGTCTCTAAGCCCTTTTTTTATTTTGACAACTGCTTTTGAGACCAGCCAACTAAGGTGCCATTTATTGCAAACACGCTTCTTCTTACCATTGCCATCAGTTTCCTTAACACTATGATTCATTGGATGAATATAAACTTTTGACCAATCAGAATACTCTTCACGAGAATCACGGACTAACTAATATATGGAGCGAACACGTGACAAGGGTTGTTGTGGAATGGGACTGAAAAAAGACGGTTAAAAACCGGGGGGGGGGGGGGGGGGGGGGGGGGGAGGATTGGACATTATTTTTAAAATATGGAGTATTTTAAGAAAAATCGAAAATTCAAGTCTGATGAAAACAGGAATTCCATTTTAAAAACAGAAAAATTATGTCTGTTTATATTATTATTCAAACAAAAAAAAAAATAATGTGAGTGAAAATTGATATATACAAAGAGAACATGTAAATACATGTATATTTTGGTATGTATGTCTGTGTATTTCGTTTGTCTTCAGTGTATTTTCGGTGTTTCTAGTAACTGAGCGAATCACCGATTTAAATAGTGCCGCTCAAAAATGCAGTTGTTGTTGTAGGGTTTAACACCATTTTTCAGCACATGATAGGCTGGCTATACATGGCGGCCAGTGTTTTTGGTGGAGGAAGAACAGAGTTGCCAGATAGGCAGTTTTTCCACCCAATTAGGATCCTTTTTAAATTTGTTTGCGTTTTAATTTTTTTTTACACTGCGGCTTGCTGGTTTCTGATTTGTGTTGCTGTAATTTGGGCTACATCAAATTGCTATTAAATTCTCCGCATTCAATTTCAAATTGGCGCTAGTGACTATAATATTTTAAAATATTAATGAATCCATTATTCTGGATGTTTCTCCATAGATGTATCTCACATAGTTAATTTTTCTTGAAATTCTGGAAAATGAAGAACGAAGCACGCTTCTAATTTCAAATTTCAATTAAGCTAGCATATCAATAGCATATCTATGCTGGTGCCTGTAGGGCGGAGGCAATATTATCACTTTATCAGTGTTACAATATTGTTAAATATATGGTATTTGGTTCTTATTTGCTCTTCAGATTCTAATATATAAATTGGGCGGTTTGGGGGCTACTTTTTAAAAGTACACGGACGGGAATTGAAAAATGTACCTGGCAACACAGAGGAAGAACCCAGGAAAACCCACGGAGAGAACCACCGACGCCAGGGATCGCGCTGGGCTTCGCCAATGTCGCAAATTGCGATTTTTTTCCCTTATTGGCGACAAAAATATCCCATCTGGCGATTTTTTGGCGACAGACTTTTGGGTTATTTAATTTGTACATACAATCATGGATTTGGACTGAATAAATTAAATGGGAGAACGAAAGGAAGCCACAAACTTGACTAAGCAATGCATTGGAATTAATTTGTTACACAAGCGATCCTTTGTTCGTATTGATCATCCCATCTTTACAGTGCATTGTTACATCATAATCTGCTTATGCCGACATCTGGGCTGAGTACTGTATGCTGTGATACAGTCAATCATGCTACCGTACTATACCTACAACTGACCGACTTCTGAAGACGCGAATAGAACAGAAACAATTTAATTGAATGGCTAATCCTTCTGTTGTTTTTTTACATATACCAATGCAATAGTTTTTCTGAACCTTCATAGAAAACTGATAACCTTTGAAGTACCGACTACGGTGTATAAATAGAGAGCAAATGGAAAAAAATCTAAATTATAATTATATCTTCGCCAGTGCAACATTATCATGAGCAAACGCAAGTTAGACGTTGCGATTTCATTATCTCATCCTAAGTTACAAAAATTAACAGCGTTTGGATTTAGTGCAAATTCATCAGACAAAACAATCACTGAACCCGATGAACCTTGCAGTCCAACACCATCTACATGTAGCGCTTCAAGTGCAACACCACATTACGATGAACGGGGCAACAAGTCCCGAAAATTTCAAGACAGTTGGAAACTTGGGCGTCCGTGGCTCAGATATGATCCAAAGTTAAAACAGATGTTCTGTGATGTATGTATCAAGGCAAAGTTTGTAAATTCATTTACAACTGGCTGTGATATTTTGAAGAAGGAGTGCGTCACCAAACATGAATCCAGGCGGGGTAAGTAATATTTTTGCATTTTACTCATTGATCTTTTCCTTTTGCCTTCAATCCCACAGAGACTTAAACTCCACAACAAGAAATAGCAAAAAAAAAAATCAAGTTTGCATAATTAAAAATAATTATTTATTTCTCAAAATACAGGAGTGAAAGAATCCATAAATTGGGTGTGAATTTATGCTTATATATACGGTCCAATATTGCCAGTTGTTAACTCGTGTAAGTTTCATTCGTGGGAATAGAGATCCTATTTTGCTTGTTGAGAAACTTTATACAGCATTCAGTGATCATTCTTGGGATTTAGGAAGCAATTCACTACAAGCTCTGGGAAGCTAGCCATAAAGAACGGGGAGGGGGGGGGGGGTTTGCATTTAATTATGGAATACATGCAATCGACGCAGCATTATACGTCAATTATCTTATATTACAATGTACGATCATAGGGTTTTATTGTTATTAAAATGTTAACTAAAGTTGATTATGCATTTTTTTCTTCTTCAGGTAACAACAGTCATACATGTGCACAAACGGTGATGCGGGATGCCAGCACCATGGAAGCAGCGAAGATCACTGCCATTAGCAAAAGCAAAATTGCTATTATTAGTGCTATGCGGAACACTTTCTTTGCGGCTTACTACATCCTGGCTAATACAATTGTCCCAAAGCTGCACCAGTTGTGTATCACACAGGTATTGAGAATATTATATTATAGCTTGTTAACAGTAATATTCTATGTATTTAAATGACAGTAACATAAGGAAAAAACACATGTATAACCTTAATATATTCAATGTGATATTACTGTAGTACACCGTGATTGTTGTATAAATACCACTTTTTGTTAATTATATATATATATATATATATATATATATATATATATATATATATATATATATATATATATACACACAGTCAGAACATGTATAATAATAAATGAAATATTTATGGCATACAAAATTAATGATTATTTCTATTTCAGGGCGCCACCCAACTCTCAGACCTCAAAGTAGATAAGCACACATCGTATGACGGTCACGGAAGCACCAGTGAGTTTCAGCAGTCGTTGGCTGATGTAATAGTTGATGAGATGGCTACCGAGGTCAAGGAATCTCTTGTTTACAGCATCATGCTTGACGAGAGCACAGATGTTTCAGTACATCAGAATTTGATTGTTTATGTTAGGTACCTAACTAATTTGTCTGGCAGTGTTCAACCAGTGACTCAATTTCTAGGTATTCGTCAGCTTCAAACCGCAAATGCAGAATCTATATATTCAGCGTTGTTAGGTTTAATTCAGTCATTTGGTTTTAGTCTGGACAATCTGATTGGTGTATCAACGGATGGTGCTGCAGTCATGTTGGGTTGCAAGAGTGGTGTTGTTACCAGGTTGAAGGAGGTTACTAAAGGTTTGCTTGCAACTCACTGCATTGCACATCGGTTAGCTCTGGGTACAGGTGCTGCAACTGACGAGGTTAGATACTTGGTTAAGTTTCAAGATATACTGAATAATATGTACAAGTATTTTGCCTATTCCCCTCGTAATATGTGCAGACTTGAGGCAATTCAGTCAGTGTTAGAGTCTTCTCACACTCGCTTGCATCAGGTATTCCACACAAGGTGGCTGAGTTTTGAAGGTAGTGTACAGGCAGTTGTTGATAATTTTCAAGCTCTAGTTAGTCTCTTCTTGGAAGACAACTCTGCAAAGGCTCTTGCAATGTATAAGCCCATTGCTTGTTTCAAATTTGTTTATACAGCACACTATATGGCTGACATTCTCAGGCCTGTGGCAGTTCTGTGTCAAGCTTATCAGAGATCTGATATTGACTTTACCGAGGTTAATCCCCTTCTCCACTCCACTGTTGAGCTTCTTGAAAATCTGAGGTTAGAGTCTGGTAGTAACGTTTCTAGGTTTCTTTCTGAGATTCCAGCAGAACCAAGTTTAGATTCATCAGGTTTATGTACTTTTGAGTACAAAGGCCATACAATTAGTGATAATGCTAAGCAAAGGTCAGAGGTTGCATTGTCTTGTGCCAAATTTATAGATATTGTTATAGATAATCTAAAAGCAAGGTTCACGGAGGAGGGTGATTCCATAGTTTTGAGTGCTCTAACCAAGTTGTTTGATCCCTATTTGTATAGTTCACAGGCTATCAGTTCCATTCTTTCAGAGGTTTCAAGCATTGTTTCAGATTACTTGTCTACTTGTGGGTTAGGTAAGCAGTCAGAGGTTAGTCAGGACTTGGCTGGCTTTGTGGCTTATGCTAGGGTTCAAGTTCTCAGGAATGGTAAGGTGTATAGAGGTGTTAAGGATTTGATTCAGTTGGCAGTGAGATCCAGGACAATATACCCTTGCGCATCTGCGGCTGCTGAGAGACTACTGGTGTCACCTGTCAGCACTGTTGACTTATTTTGAACGAGGATTCAGTAAGATGAACCCCATAAAAACTGACATCAGAAATAAACTCGGCATCTCATCTCTCGAGAATTTAATGGGAATCAGCGTGTACCGATATGAAAATTTTGACTTTGAAACTGCATTCAGCAAGTGGGCAGCCGTAAAATCGCGACGGATCTTCACGTAACACTTTGTAACATTTTGTTAATGCTTGTTGTAATTAAAGTATTCATTTAATTAATCCATCTTTTGTCATTTTCATTGCCTTTTACATTAATAGACTAAATTAACACTTGGAAAAATGTACACTACTTGTTATGGCGACACTTTTTGAAAATTGGCGACAAAATATTGATGTTGGCGATTTTTTTGGCGACAGCTTTTTAAAAGCCAGGACCATCCCTGGACGCACAAGAACTCTCGCTCTCTCTCACACACACACATCATGCATGCATGTTTATGTGTGTAATAAACAATAAATATTGTGTAGTTGATCCCTGCAAGGAAATGCAGATGTTAGATGATTATGAACTAAAGTATGAGGCAGGTCCTACTAAATACTGCTAAGCCTGACAAAGCCCAACAAAGTCAGATTAAAAAAAGAGTGTATGTATTATTGATTATATTGATTAAGCAATCAACTTAGCAGAAAGACTAATTTTCAACATATTATTGCAGATTAAAATGACCGAAAATTGTGCAAAAATTTAAAACAATCATAAATTATTGATAAACTATGACAATATTATGTTGAAATGGTTAGTTATAATTTTATAAACTGTTCTTTCGACTGATTATGGAAAGAATATTCAACATTCTAATATATGTTATAATATGCAAACCTGTGCTTACCAAGACTTTAAAAAATAATCTATGTACATACATATATATAAAATTTTTAGTTAAGACATGCCATATTTGATATAAATCTGAAATCGATTACAAAGAAATTATCTGATAATTTCTGTGGTCTGTTGTTTTGTAATGTTGTGTTAATAAATATGTGCTGAGATTGGACTCTCTTTCATTAAGTTCAATGAATAATTTATACAGTAATAAACAGTTTAGGTATAATTTTGTCATACTTTGTTATTATTTTGTCATTATTTGATTCGAATTTGTAATCAGTTGAGCAATTTTCGATCATTAAATTTTGCATAAATATTTTGAAAACAAGTCTTTCTGCATTGTTAATGTATTCATCAATATAATTAACATTATAAATACGCATTTTATATTTGACTTTCCATGGCTTTGTCAGGCTTTGTTTGGGTTTGTAAGGCTTAGAAGTATTTAGTAGGCCCCGTCTGGAGCTACTGGTTGAAGACCAATTCTCGCCACTTTTTCTCCCCAGAGTTTTAAAAATCATTCACTACCAATATGAACTTGCTCCATGACAATATAATACATAAATGCAGGGACTTTAACAGTATTTTTCGTCATGTTAAATGTGAATTCAGCAACATGAACGGTTACGAGGGGACCGTTAATTTAAACGGTGTTGGTGATGAAGTTTCCGGCTGAGTCAGTACGAATTGTTGCCACATGTTGAAAAATAACGATCTATTCACTCATGGTTATTAGATTATATTTTCTCTTTGATGAAATGAAAATAGTTATTTCTGACTAATTAATTCTTAATCTGTGTTGCTTTATAATTTAAATTAGTGTTTTTTTTTTACCTCTTATGAATTATGATATGAATAGTATGCCTTGTGGGGAACATTTACATATTTTAAGATTTGCAGTGTTGGTGTTTGCACAAACCATCATTTGCAAAAGAAAAACTAAAATAATTAAAAACTTCCTAAATTACCAAATACGTCTTTTCTCTCTCGCCAATAACTACATAAATATACAAGTGTCTATTATAGGTTTAAAATAAACAAATAAGCTACAAATTATACCTTTAACTGCTCAGCTTTTCCGTCGTTTATATCTTCCGCATCGTTCATATTTGCCATTATAATGCAAACTCCAAACTAAATATATGTCATACGAGCCAACTATATCTGCCCACCCTGAATTGTTCTTTTAAATGATTGACTACTCTGTGTGCAATTTCTTTAATCTCTTTAATCATGAGAACGACCAGGATACTGCCGTAATTAGCAGGTATTAATTAAATTCACATACACATAAAAACGGAAATTTAAAAAACGAAAACAGTCTTTTTTTCAACAGTCATATGTTGACTACTTTTAGATGAGGATGTGGTATTGGAATGATAAATTAAGCAATGATAGAGTATGACAATCAGTTCATTTCACAAACCTACTGTATATTCAAAAATAATCTACATTAATTTATTCTCACTGAAGGTCGAAACACTGGCAAGATATAGTAGTATCAGCATTTATTAATGATTAGAATTAAAGATTTCTTGCCACACACATGATCAAGTGAGCTCTTATCTAGCTATCTGTGGTTGTCTGTATGTTCGTCCGTCTATCCGTCGAACCAACAAACCAACTACTTTAAAAATGAACAGCACGCAAAACTTGAAAGTTTTTTTTAGTGCTAAGAGATTTTGTAAAAGATAGCATTGGACCCGCAATTTTCGCTGAAGCAAGAAAATGGGATTCTCTAATTATCACCATGAAAGTTTAACAACATAATATGCTAATTCAAAATTTTATACAGAAATATTTTGGCGCATGTTAAATTCCAGTCTACAGGCAAGCAGAAAAACAAATTGATTTGGCAAGTTTGTCAGGGTCGAAAAGCAGATTCTTGAGAGTTTGGAGAATCTAAGGTGATGGAGTCGAGTTTAAAAAATAATCTACATTCATTTTGTATTGAAATGAGAGGAAAAAAATTGCTGTCCTTCTTTGCATTTTTCTATGTACGTTTGACTTGTTTATGTAAAGGTAACAAAAATATTGAAGTATTTTTTTTAATATGTGTAAAGACAGGAAATATGGGAGTATTTACATGGTCATTCGTAAAGCATTTCAACATGATTGCAAGCGTTAATATTTCGGTACACGAGTAAGTTTACCCCCCCCCCCCATTCTAGCGGAGGAGTAGGGGTAGGCCTAGCAAAATGAGAGGTTGATGGTAAAGTTTAGTGAATTCTGGATACGGATAATATGCTTCTCTTTTTTTCTTCTAAGTCGATTGTCATTAAAATTCCCAAACAAGCAAAAGGAGAAATACCAAAACAAATCCCACAAAAAAAACACCGTTTTTCTCTTGGCAAGACAAAGCCGACATAAAATATCATTTTCGTAACTATGTAAAGAGTCTTTGGAATACAACATCTACCGAAAGAACTGACAGCTTTTCTTTAAAGATATGACCTGCTAACTTGTAGTATTCTACAAATTTATAATCAAGACCCTGTTGGTTAACATCTTATTACAGTAATAGAATCTGGTCAACGATGTTGACCATGTATTGTACTCTACCATATAAAATATAAATCAGATTGTGTAGTTGTGTCGCACTTGTTGGGGTGAATGAGTATTGAGAAGTGGACAGATGATGAATGTAGTCTGCACTATATGGTGGTATCAATTCCAGAGTTAGATTTCCTACCTTATCAACCTAAAATATATTATGTCTAAAAAATATTCGACAAACACACATATATGGTTTTAAATCCTGCATGTACAGAAGACCATGTAAAATTTCTGAACAGAAAATAGAAACAAGAAACAAAATATAGGTAAACAAAAACGGCTTGTAATATCGAACATAACTAACGCTACCATACTGTTACTAAGCGATTGTTTTCACCTCGGCAATATTGCGGAAAGTAGGTCGCTAAGCTCGTGACGTCATGCCGACCCAACCTATGCATGTTGTAAAAAAGACTGGATATTTTTTATCATCGCGTGACGTGTAAAAGTTATAATATATACCCGATGCTTATTTTCGCTTGGTCTTGTCAGCTTAAATCATTCTTCTTGTTTTCTAAACAAGAACCAAAACTTCGCGTGCAGTTAGGAAATATTATTAATATGGCGAGAATTGGTCTCTGAACAGTACAGTATATCTCGTTTGTTCGTAACCTCCCCCCACCCCACCCCGCTGATTTCAGTACCGAAAAGCATAAACAAGATTATAAAAAAATTAATAAATCTTACTCAGTTCATTCGTTGATTTATAATTTCTAACCCGACGGTGACCACGATGTCCATAACACCTTCATCGTCTGCGCGTCTCGTGCTTTAGATAAGTTATAATAATAATACTTCCACGACGCCATAACGGAACATCACTTCGCATGCGCAGGAATTTCACAGCTAATTATACCTCGAGTGATCTTAGGTGGCGCTGTACAGTTTCGTCCTTTGCATAGGTTAGAATTTTAAAGATAAAGAATTTTCCAGGATTTCTTCACTGGTTATACTGGCAATATAATACAGACTTTGTATATCTTAGGTGTTGGTAGAAGAACTTTCAATTCCCTTTATTTTGATGTATGATTGATGGGTGTACTTTAGGTTCTAGAGTATACAGCTTGGGCTAACTTAGGTTGCAGGGTCCAGTTTCGTAAATTGGCCCTGGCAAATTTCTTAACTTTAGGGTATGGTGTGAGTTTTTGAGCTACTATTGTGTAATAATTAAAGATATGGATAAATTTGTGAACTAGGTGTTTCAGGCTTGTGTTGTTCTTGAAATTGATGTTATACATGTACACTTTCCATAGTTACTCTGCAGTATGTTGATTGTGAAATACCAATAGTCGGCTAGGAAGAAGAGCTAGCCTCCCATAGCAGTAGACACGTGGGTTCAAGGCAAGTAGAATATCTCAAAAACGGCTTGGATGACAACTATTATGAATTGCATCAAGCTATTTAGTAAACAATGTTTTTTCAAAATTTTCATCTAGGAATAGGCCTTGCGTTTGCACTGTGAGCACCACATGCTGTCAAAAATGGCCTTCGGATGTGAAAAATGCATGTATAAAATAGGGGTTGGGGTACATAAATATTTTATTCTACGAACTTCAGTAGACTTGTCAGGTCATGAGTGTGATATGATTATGTTGCACTACATAATACCTATCCAGAAATATGTACCTTTTTGACCTCACTCGCGTATTATATTTTTAATGAATTTTTATATTATGCAGGTGCATGCGACATTAAATTTGTACATAAAAACTGGACCCTGCCCCCTTAAGATGTGCTCATGTAAAAAAAAAAACTGCTAGCTCCGCATGGTCATTTTCATGTTCTGGACTTAAGAGGTAAAAAGAGCCACAAGCGCAACAGGTAGTGGGAGAGGATCTGGAAAATAGAACACCAGAGCAAAACGGAAAATGGGTGGATATCCTTACACCGAACAAAACGGGATATAAAACGCCAGTCAGGAAATCATATGCCTTTACCACAGTAAACCCCTTTGAGATCCTATCAAGTGAAGAAAATAGGTGATCCCTGGACATGTTACAATGTCCACAACCCCTAAGAACCTCAACGCCTATCCCTAAGGAAAAACACATAACGAAGAAAAGGAAGGTGTACAATCGATCATCATCTTTAGAGGGGAAAGGAGAAAGAAGAAAAGAAGGGAGCTAGAGCTCTCCAAATCAGTAGAATAAAGACCCAGGAAAATGGCACAGAAAAAAATCGGAAGACAAGGTAGTGGAAAAGTTTAGCAATAGACATAACAAGCGACCCTGCCCTTGAGGACTCGGCTAAAGAGAACATATTTAAGGATACCTGTAGTGTAAGCCTTAATCTAATTTGTTTTGAAATATTACTTGACAGTAAATGTAATCAGATATCTCACATTAGGACTAGATTAGGACTTCTGAACAAAGGAACACGGGATATGTTCAACTTCATTTCTGCTCCGCATACATTGAGGGAAAATAAGAGAGTGTATGAGATATAATTAAATAAAATCTCCTATTAAATTATAGATTGATAAACTAGAATGATTGGATCCAAATTTCACACAGAGGGGCTGTCATTTCTTTGATGATATTATTAACATGAAATATACTTATTCAGTTTCGTGTTCCTGGAAGTTGGAGTAGAATCGTATTTTCCCCAATACAATTCTAAATTAATGTTCAGATGGATATTATTTTAAAATTTAGCATAATACATCAGAAGGTAAATAAATTTAATCAGCTATTTAGTGGTGATATAATTTATTTTGCAGGAAGAGACGAGATGTTTGAAGATATAACTGATAATTCAGACTTTGGCTGGACAAGCAAGGAATGCATACAAGTTTTTTCATACAGCTGACCTATTAATTCATATTTGTTAATTGGATCTGTATATTTTGCAGTAAACTTGCAACTATATCAATTTTAGTCATGATGATATGAATTTTGCCTCAGTACATTTTGAACTACTATGTAACGGTTTTCATATCAACATTTTATATACACTTTGGCAGTTTCTAGTCGGATTTTAATTTCGTTCCAAATTCAAATTTGCATTATGTTTTGATCATAAATACATGTACATGTATATCCTATATAGTTATGTAGTTTCACCATAACAGAACAAGATGTATTGAGTTGTCTGCCATAGAATTAAAATCTTTGAACTCAATAGCTCTTGGCTAGTGTCTCAAGTTTGTGGGACCATCCTTTGTTATTTTTTTTTTTTGGTGGTATATCAGAATTGGGTGTCAGACTGAGTATTAAAAAAAAACATTATTAAAACAGAGGTGAGATGGCAGTGATCCCTAACTGAGAGGGTTTGAGACTACTTGGCCACTCAAAAAACCTGAGAGAGACAGAGACAGAGAGAGAGACAGAGACCATTTAGTTAAGCAAAATGTTTATTTGGAAAATTGATAATGTTGTTTTTCTCAAGTTTTTGTGCCCACTGTTTATTTTTACTGTTAAGAAAATACAGCACGTAATGTGTGTGTGTGTATGTCTGTGTGCGTGTCTGTGTGTGTTTTCAGTTAAATCTGAAGCATGTGTCACATATTATGATATTATATTTTCACTACTTGAATTTAAATTAGAATTACAATTGAGTTGAGGAGGGAGTGGGCATGTTGATACATGTATATGCTTTCAGAAAGTATATATACTTTCAGTAATTGCAGCACTCCAAAATTTACGTTTTGAATACATTTGCTATAAAAAGTATTTTTTTATACTACATTCATAAATAGTTTACTTGTTTTTATAGACTGAAGAACAATTACCCATGATGTTTCAGTTGAGAGGCAGAATGGCATTCTGGGTAATTGCTTTAATTTCCAATGTTGCTGATCTATTCTAATTTATATTGCTTTATTTGCACCTACTTAACATACACATTGATTAATTTTATTGATTTAAATAAGTATCAGATATTTTTCAGATACAAAATATGAAGATTTTTTTTAATGAGCAAACTATTTGTTAAAATGGTTTACACAGAATTCACTAATAAATGGTAATCACTTCTCTTGTATTATGTTGAATGTATGTCATTAGTTTAATACAATGATGTGGTGGTATTGCATCCCTTGATTATGCCACCAATTAATCACAAGTGACAGTTCTTGCCTGGTTTGCTGGAGTAGATTGCAGTCATCCTGAACCCATCTTGATGGGGGTCATTCTCCAGCTAATTTTTAAAATCATAACATTCGGGGAAATCTCTACGAGTGATTCACTAGGGTTTAAGTTCCATAGGAAATATATTCTCAGGGCAGACTTTACTCCCCTTCCAAGCTGTATAGATGTATTGTATAGAATAAAATTCTACATAACGCCTTCAATGGTTATTCTTCAATAATAAATAACATTACATGGTGGCAGCGGTAAAAACACAGGATTGAAATTATCAGAGTTGAAAATGGCTTCATTTCAATTTACAAATCCGGACAAGATTGACTTTTCGAGACCTGAAACTTGGGAAAAGTGGTTTCAGCGTTTTGAACGCTTTCGTCAAGCATCTGGACTTAGTGAAAAAGAGGAAGAAATACAAGTGAATACCTTGATTTATTCCATGGGAAGTGAGGTTGATGACATTTTGTCTTCGTTCAACCTGACAGAGGAAGATCAAAATAAGCGGAAGCCTGTGACAGATAAATTCATGCGATATTTCATTCCAAAGAGGAATTTAATATTTGAAAGAGCAAAATTTAATCAAAGAAAACAGGAAGAGGGAGAATTAGTAGACAGTTTTGTTACTGCTATCTATGTGTTAGCAGAAAATTGTAATATCGCGTCACTACATGATGAAATGATCAGAGATCGACTTGTAGTTGGACTGCGAGATTCAAAACTGTCAGGAAAATTGCAGTTAGATGCGAATCTAACTCTAGAATCTGCCGTTAGTCAAGCTCGACAAAATGAGGGTGTGAAAAAGCAGCAAACAACGATACGAGCAAGTGGAGAACGAATGACTGAAATGGATGCAGTAAAATCGTCTTCACTGAAAAATTGGAAACAGAAACATAAATTTCCAAATGCTGAACAAAATAATGTTAACAGAAAAGGATGCATGAGATGTGGAAAGAAAGGAAATCATTCTCAAGACCAATGTCCTGCAATAGAAGCAGAATGCTGTAAGTGTAAGAAAAGAGGACACTATGCAAAATGCTGTCAAAATCAACAGTTCGCACAATAGAATCGAGAGCGGAATCTGGATTTCTAGGGACTGTTAGCACAAAGAAGGGTCAACCATGGATGACGCGGGTGAAATTGAACAACACTACACTTTTATTCAAGATTGATACTGGAGCTGATGTGACTGTAATTCCTGAGAAGGATTTAAGAAAAATCGGAGAACAAAAACTTTCAAAGTCTGATCGAAAACTGTATGGACCTGGAAACTCTGAACTTAAAGTGCTGGGAAAATTTACCTGTGGACTGGAGTCAAACAATGCATTCAGTGTACAAGACATATTTGTTGTGAAGGGACTGAATCAGGCACTCTTGGGTAGGCCCGCAATTCAGGCTCTTAAGATTATTGAACAGGTAAATATATCCTCCGTAAATGCCTCAGATTTAAACTCACAAAATGCAAGCAAAATTCAGGATAAGTCCATAAATTTAGATAGGGACTATCGCGAGAAATATCCAAATTTGTTTAAAGGTCTAGGGAAAACAAAATGGTTCTTTAACATAACTCTGGATAAAAATGTCAAACCTTATGCCTTATCTACCCCAAGAAAGGTTCCTATCCTTTTATTGAATAAAGTTCAAGAGGAGTTGGTTAGAATGGAACAAATGGGGGTTATTTCAAAAGTAGATGAGCCCACTGAGTGGTGCGCTGCAATGGTTGTTGTTCCAAAACCAAACGGTAAGGTAAGAATTTGCGTGGATCTAACTAAACTGAATGAATCGGTTAAATGAGAAAACCACCCACTACCATCAGTTGAAGAATCCCTTGCCAAACTAGCAGGTGCAAAGTTTTTCACCAAACTTGATGCAAACTCGGGCTTTTGGCAGATAAACCTGTCAGAAGAATCACGCCGCCTTACAACTTTCATTACTCCTTTTGGTAGGTTTTATTTTAATCGCCTTCCATTTGGGATCAGTTCTGCGCCTGAATATTTTCAAAAAAGGATGTCAGAAACTCTGGAACGACTTGATGGAACACTCTGTCACATGGACGATGTTCTTGTTTTTGGAGAAACGCAGAAAATGCATGACGAAAGACTAGAAATGGTCATGAAATCAATTCAAAAAACCGGCGTCACTTTGAACGCTAAAAATTGTGAATTTTCGAGACCATCCATAAGGTTTCTTGGGCATATTGTTGACGAAAATGGTTGCCGACCTGATCCAGAAAAAGTTAAAGCTATAACTGAAATGGAAACACCGAAATGTGTAACAGAGATACGACGATTTCTCGGTATGGCAAATCAGCTTGGCAAATTTAGTCCAAATTTGGCAGAAATATCAAAACCATTACGTGAGCTTTTGAAAGGTAAAAACTCATGGACTTGTTGTCCAGATCAAAAACAAGCTTTTAGAGATATCAAGCAATAAATTATATCTTCACCTACTTTAGCACATTATGATCCAAATAGAAAAATAGTTGTATCTGCAGATGCATCTTCATTTGGACTAGGTGCTGTGCTACGGCAGCAGTACGGTAGCACTCTGAGAACGGTGGCGTTCGCGTCACGAGGTATGTCAGAAACTGAGCAACGCTATGTTCAAATAGAAAAAGAGGCCCTTGCAATCACTTGGGCTTGTGAACGCTTTAGTAGCTATTTAATTGGGTTACAATTCAAACTTGAAACTGACCATAAGCCATTAGTACCACTAATGAGCACAAAAATCTTGGGAGATTTACCCTCTAGAATTCAACGCTTTAGAATGCGTTTGATGAGATTCAACTTTTACATAGTTCATGTTGCTGGCAAGAATCTATTAACTGCTGATGCTCTGTCCAGAGCACCTTTAACTTATTACTCTGAGAGTGACAGAGACTTTCAGGCTGAAACTAACGCCTACGTTGATTCCATAGTTGGCAATTTGCCTGCATCAAATGCTCGACTTGAACAAAAAAAGTCTGAATATCGAAATGATTCGATTTGCAAACAACTTGTACAATTATATGAAACGGGGTGGCCAGATAAATCCGCTATGGACGGAAAACTACAATCGTACTGGGCAGATAGAGGTGAATTTACCATTCAAAATGGTCTTTTAATAAAAGGTACACGCCTGGTAATACCAGAATCACTTCAAAAAGAAATCCTTGAGAGAGTTCACGATGGTCACCAAGGCATAGTGAAATGCCGAGAACGCGCCAAAACGTCAGTTTGGTGGAAAGGACTAAGTACTCAGCTAGAACACTTGGTGAAATCTTGCCAAAATTGCATAGAAAACTCAAGAGATCAAGCTGAACCAATGATACCAAATGAATTTCCAAGTCGACCTTGGCAAAGAGTCGCTTCAGACTTGTTTGAACTGAATGGTCAAACATATCTCTTGGTGATTGATTATTTCTCACGATTCATTGAAATAGCAAAATTGCAAGGCACAGGTTCTAAAGCAATTGTCAATCATCTAAAATCAATATTTGCGCGACATGGTATACCAGAAGTATTAGTTTCAGATAATGGTCCGCAATACATATCCGCAATACTTAAAGATTTTGCGAAAAGTTATGGATTCAGGCATATTACAAGTAGTCCGAAATATCCACAGAGCAATGGACTAGCCGAAAGAGCTGTTCAAACAATTAAAAGAATGCTTAAAAAAGCAAACGACCCTTACATAGCTCTTTTGACATATCGCACAACACCATTACCAAATGGATATAGCCCTGCCGAATTACTGATGGGAAGAAAATTACAAACTACTTTGCCTATGGCACCAAACAACTTGAAGCCGAAATGGCCAGATTTAATAAAACTGAAGAAATCGTAAAACTATCAAAAGAAAACTCAAAAGAGAAATTATGATCGCCGACACCGCGCCCGAAATATGAAAAAAAACTTCAGGTAGGGAATAAAGTATGGATTAAAGATCAATTTTCATCAGGGATAATTAAATCTCAGGCATCTACACCTCGTTCATACATGGTAGTAACTGACGAGGGAGAGAGAGAGAGAGATACGGCGTAATAGGAGAAATTTAATTCCAATGCCTATCACAATATCAGAGCCTCTCAGAGTGACTGCTTCAAACCCTGACACATTGACTGACTCAAACGAAAGCAAAGCAATACCAACCACTCAAAACGGATATTTCACATGTTCGGGAAGGTTATCGAAACCACCTGAGAGACTGAACTTGTAGAAAACAAAATAAGCTAATGGAGCTTGTTTAGAAATGCGGTCATCAGATCAAGTTTCGTGTTAATGGTAAACTTGTCAGATGGGGAGATGTAGTGTAGGCCTTAATCTAATTAGCTTTGAAATATTACTTGACAGTAAATGTAATCAGATATCTCACACGGGACTAGAACTGATACACTACTAACACTCAAAGAACTAAATATTGAAATAATAAACGAACTTGACAACTTTGAATTCCATGGTTTACAATCATGGGACAACCTGAAATTTAACATCCGAAATATATGCCAAAAGTATGCTAGGATCCAAAGCAGACATAACCAAATGATAGAAGCTGAATGTACGCGAATTTTAGAAACAGAAAATATCTCCGATGAACAAAAGAAAAAAACTGAGAAAGTTCTAACCCAATTACAGCGATACAAAACAAATGGGGCAAAACTCAGATCTGGCCTACACCATGATATTTACAATATAGGTCAACAAATCTACAGGAGAGAGGAATGTAGGAACGGGAATGAGAAAACACTAACCAGACTCAAAAAAGGGAACACACTAATTGAAAACAAAACTGAAATCCTCACCTACATCAAAGATTTTTACAATCAATTATACCAAAGCAAACGAATTCCTCCTGAAACAATACACGCGTTCCTAGATAAGGTAACCCTCCCTACGATTACAAACAAGGACAAAGAACTATGCGACTGTGACATACAGACCCAAGAAATCACGAAAGCCATTAATAAACTGAACAAAGATAAAACACCAGGACTGGACGGCCTCACTGCTGACTTTTACACACACTTCAGCGCCCAATTAGTCCCTAAATTACAAAAACTATACCAACATATACAAGACACATGAATAATGACAAAAACAATGCGTACGGGAATAATCACATTACTATATAAAAATAAAGGCGAAGCCACTGACCTCAAAAACTGGAGACCGATTTCCCTACTAAACGTTGACTACAAAATACTAAGCAGTATTCTAGCAGCTAGACTCTCTACAACCTTCGAAAGAATTATACAGAAAAACCAGTCATGCGGCGAAAAAAACAGACATATCTCGGATAATATATTATCCATTAAAACCATCATAGATTACATGGAAAACAACCAACTACATGGAGCGCTCATAACATTCGACCAGGAAAAAGCGTTCGACAAGATTGAGATCAACTTCATAATAGAAACTCTCAAGAGAAATGGCTTTGGCCCCACCTTTACAAAATGGATTGGAATATTATATAACCAAATTCAATCGAAAATCCAAGTTAACGGCAAGCAAACAACCCCCTTTGCCATCACCAGATCGGTAAGACAGGGATGCCCAATTTCTATGCTACTTTATGTTGTAGGAATTGAAACACTAAATAGAACTATACAAGCTAATGATCATATAATAGGAGTTAAAATACCGAATTTGCGTGACCCAATCAAAACCTTTCTACATGCTGACGACGTATAACACCTTATAACATCAGAAAACTCCTACCACACCTTACTCAACCAATACAAACTCTTCAGCGATGCCTCTGGGTCAAACTTAAATCCAGACAAAACTGAAGTCCTACTAATAGGCAACTGGAAAAACAACAAATATTTGTCATTCCCAAAACACCAAATTAAGCACAGAGTAAAAGTACTCAGTATTTTCTTAGGAAAAAACAATACGCAATGGAACCTCAAACAAATCTTAGAAAAAATAACATACCACAAACAAATCTGGAACTCCAGAAACTTCCACTTTATGGAAAAAATTCATATAGCCAAAACATACTTATTTAACAGCATCTGGTATGAATTTAACATCATTGATTTCAACCTAAACCAAATGCAACAAATAGAAACCCCAATCTATAATTTTATCTGGGAAAAAATTCCTAAACTACGAAAAGCAACATTGCAACATGCCAAAAATGAAGGAGGAATGAACCTTCCAAACCTACCAATCAAACAAGAAACCAAACCAAATAAACCAAAGTTTATTTGTAGAATAAACTCTCTAAATACAACAATAGCACACCCATGGCAAGCCATTTATATCTACTGGTTCGGTCTCTCAATACCATTCAATAAAGCCATATACCATAACAACAGCATGACCAAAATACTAACTCCCCCACGAACCGTATGGAGACATACAAAAACAATAAAAAACTACAAAAATACCGCAAAAGTCTGACAACAGACCAAAGCTGATGAAATATACAAAACTATAAAACAATTTAAACTCCCAAAACACATTGTAGAATTAAGAAAGCCCTACTTAAATTGGGATCAAATTTGGAAAAATTGGTCACACACTCCATGGGGAAAATCTAACTCAATATACCATTACCTACATGACATATGGTGGACAGGTGAAGTAGCCTATAAAAGGAAAATACTACAAAAAATACCTAAATGCCCTATGTGCAAACAATCCTCTGATAGTAAACAACACCTAATATTAGAGTGCGAGACATTCCAAACACAAAGGGACATTAATATAAAAGAAATAAAAAACCAACAAAAGAATACGAACACAACCGAAATTGATACAAATTTACTACTGTACACCCACAACATTGAAAATAAGAAACTCTATACCTCCTTAATAACATATATAACCCATATAATGCAAACAAGGTACAGACACTCCGACTCAATAGAAACTTAAGACTAATCTACTAATATAAACCAAATAATCACAAATAATCGAATAAAGACAGCGTCCAGAACTACTCCTGGGAATCCTAACTGCAAGAAGGTGCTAACCCAAGCACCGCACAAACAATAAAAACCAATCCCTAAATTACGGGGGAGCCTAGGAAAAGTATACCCAGCATAACGGGCAATGATGCTGTGGCCAACTAATAAAGGATACATTTTCGAATGAGGGTCACAAAAGACCCGCCTGAACTAAATATACCCCCCCCCAATACAACTTACACCAACACATCCCCCAACTTAATGACATTGACTAATTACCAAGTCCCCCCAAATGGAACAATACAAATAAAAACCAACTAAATCAAACATACAAACAATACACAGCGACGCCAGCCCCTCATTAACCAGATAAGAGACAATAATTTAACCTAATCTACAATCAAACACAAACAGTCAACCCCACATACTCCAAAATATTCTCCCCAACAAAACAAACCGACATACATCCAAAACACAAATTGACACATAAATAATGACAGAGACACTAGCCTCTCATCACCACTAACAAAAAATTAACAATAATGACCATAACAAAAAAAGGGTGAGAGAAAAGAAGAGTGGAAAATGATACAACCCCCCCCCCCGTACTACCGTACATACCAAATCTCAAAAAGGGTCTATAGACCCATACGAACTACCCCATACACTGAATAATAGCCCGCAAAAGGGCTATTCCAAATTATATCTACAACTCCATGAAACGACAATACAACCACGATTCCCCTAAGAAACTAACAAAAACACAACACACCTCACTAGGAAAAAAGCCTCAATGCCACAGCATTTAAAACCAGAGATAGACACATACACCACATAAATTATCTAAATAAATCACACACCCCTTTTTCGAAGTAAAAGAACCCATTTTTGGCATAACCGTATCTTAAACAAAAAAAAAACCAAAACAATTCAAAAACAAACACCCAAAGAGTAGATAAGAATCCAACTCAGAATGTGACCTAGATAGTGCTGTCCATACCACAAAATCCTCATAACACACCAACTAAAAACACAATACACTCACATATATGGACAAATGGCTCTGGCAAAGCCAACTGGGAAATAATAACATAAACTACTCAATAACAAAAAGGAGCAGAAATTAGCCCTGGAACCCCATAGTTCCTAGGGAGAAGAGTATGATCCTAAGTTTAAGGAACTAGATTGAAAGGAAATCATTACTCTCTATAGCACGAATAGAGACTTTGAAAGTACCATCAACCTAACTTCCTTTATGGGTAAAGTAACTATGACAATTTGATAAACAAAGCAAAGATAAACCGTCATCTAAATTCTGTAAAAATAAAAAATTTAACACAACTATACAACACCATTAGCCGCAAACACGGGTGGACAGGGTACCACTGCACCTCATAATACATTTTCGCAATCGACGGTGTTCCTCCTAGATTCAAACCAGCCAAATGCTGGGGAGAATCATGAGGATCAACAGCGTATAAAATAAAATTCTACATAACGCCTTCTATGGTTATTCTTCAAAAATAAATAACATTACAATACCCTATTCACTTCACAGGTCACCAGTGACTTTGAAGTGTTAGATACCATCACTCGTAGAGATTTCCCCAAATGTTATGATTTTAAAAACTGTCACTTGTGATTAATTGGTGGCAGAATCAGGAGATGCAATACCACCACATCATTGTATTAAACTAATGACATACATTCAACATAATACAAGAGAAGCGATTATGCAATGTCCATTAGATATATTTAGTTCCTGTTTAATACCATTTATTAGTAAATTCTGTGGAAACCATTTTAACAATTGTTAGCTCATAAAATGTTTAAAAAAACTTGCTTTTTAAATGTGTCAGCTAGAACTACAGAGACAGGCATCACAAATAAGGGTTTCCTTATTTGAGGTTTTACAAGACGGTTCTTGAACATACGATTTTGATTTAAGCTTGGCAGATAATGAAGATACCCGAGAAAAGGTAAGTAATTTTCATGTTTTAATAGTCTCTACACCCAAATCTACAGCATATATTTCCACTTTCACAGCAAATTATGGAAACAGGTATTGTTTCCAAGAACATAAATGCTCATGATTAGAGAAATTACCTCTTATTGCAAAGAGAAGTATTGTGCTGGTTTCATTTTATCTTGATATTGTTACACAATTTCTGTAATTAGGGCAGTGTCATAAGGCTTATGTGAGTTTAAAAAATCCACAAACAATTATTTAAAAAATTGACATATTTCACATATTGTGTTTGTTTCTCTAATTTAATTGTGAACTTAATCCTTGTAGCTTTTGTTATAATGAGCCTTACTGCTATCTGGCTTTGAAATTCACACAAACCGGATTTTTCTCTATTGTTATTTATGCACCATTATCCATGAATCATACCAACAAATGATATAGTTTTTTTAAACGATACAAGATGGGAATATCTCAAGATGGCACAAAGTGAGGACTCCATATATACTTTAAAGGAATTCACAAAACTTCTGCAACTGCATGACATTCATTGCTTTGTGATTAATTCAGAGCCATGGGTGGATATTGATGATTTTTATAATTTTCTTGCTACTAATATTCAGCCTTTGGATAAACCATTAAGAAAGTGTAACATAAAGGCAGAACTATATAGAATAATCAATGAAACAAGGACAATTAATGGGAAATTTTGTTGCAGCATTAAGGCACTTTTGAAATTTGTATTCCACCATTCTAATGATTTTAATGTTTGCAACGAAATTGTGGACAGAATTTTATCACTTTTATCTTCTGCGAAGGAAACTGCACATAAGAAACCTTCGTTGTCGGATGATATACAAAATGATCCATTTTCTCTATACAGAACAGATGACAAGGACATTCTGTTGGGTTTGTATCAAGATATAACTAAAACAGATTTTTCGGTACCATCAAATGTCTCAAATATCCATCATGTTGAAGAGACGAAACTTCACTATATTTACCATCCATACAAGGTCTTTTTCTCAGAGGAGCAGTGGCTCAGAATATGTGAATTTGAAAAATACTTTCAATCCAAGATCAGTGAAGAGCCAAATAGGACTGAACTGTCTTTCACCAGTAACTTGCTTAAGCAGAAGCGTACATTTTTCAATGCATGTATTCTATCACGAAATCTTGGAAAATACTGGCAAAGCCTGAACCGAGCATTTTGTTCTTCAATAAAGAACCGGAAAGCTGTTGCTACTGCAATAGATGGTGTTGTTGTAGAAACGGACATCATTCATCTTCCTGAGTATCTTGAGAACTGTCTCTATGCTGCTCTTGAAGAAATTAATCACACAGAAAGTGAACTCCGCGTAAGAACTATAATTTGTGTGGGATGCTGTGAATTGTGCAGACATTCAAAGGGTGTTCATGTATTTTGTGAACTAGAAGGTGAGCAAACCCCAAGAACATTGCTTTCTGATGTTTCCTTCATTTTACAAACTTCCTTGAAAGATCATGTCCATGTACCTGAAATTATCTGGCTGGAACATGGCACAATTTATGGAACTAACTCAAGGGAAACGCCTCGTCATCTTCTCAGAGATCTTTATATTACAAAGGAAATAGACAATAAAATAATTTATGTATACAAATGTACTTCAGATGACGATATTTTAGATGAAACATTAGATGGAAAACATTGCAAAATCTGTTTCAAGGCATTTGAAAAGAACATAGACAATCCATTAAGAGTGAAGGGATACGATCCCTTACATGAATGGAAATTGAACGTACCCCTCCCATTCCGTCTTCTTCTTGAACATGGAGTTATCAATGCCGAAACTATGAGAAAATCGGACAATCAGACCAATTTCATTGTCAGCAAGATTAGACGCCTTCAAACAATTTATGATATCATATTGAACACCTACAATAAGAAGCATGTTGGCATTACACTGGAAAAAAATACATCAATTCTAGCAGTCAATCATCATAATGTAGCATGTGTACTTGGCATAACACAGGACTGTGGCATTACTAGTGGTATTCATGCAGCTGAAAAGTGGCTAAAGCATATGGCTGAACCAGAAAAATGTTACTTTGAATGTTTTATACGAAAACATCCCTTGCTATACAAGTCAGTGACCAGTGTTGCTTCTGATCATCATCTGGTCAGCTTACGCGAATGCCACTTGATTTTGTTCCTTGACAACCTTGTCAGACTGCAGAAAAGAGCAGATCCTGATCGTGGCTCAAGCCATACAACACAGATATGCACACTACCGATTACAGTGAAAGGGCTTCCAAAAGACAACGAGGTAACTTTAGATATGCATCTGGAAGAATGTGAAGGTGATCCAAAATGTTGTTGTAAAGATCGAATAGTACTGAACAAGAATGATATGGAGAGATGCATATTGAATCTATCTGAGGAAGAAACAGCCATGCAGACTTTGCTCACCCAACATATATTTTGGGATTTATGTACTATCATAAAAGCTTCATCTATATTGCAAGATCTACTTAATGATGCTTCAGAACGGTCTACCATTGCGATCACAAGCAATGAGATCTCCTCAATGGAGAACTCATTCAAAGATCTAAGCATTACTGAAGATCCCATATACTCAGCCACCAAAGGAGTAGACCAGTCATGTAGTGATGAAGAACATGCTGAATTGGATGACTTAGAAAAGTACTTTGACGATTCACATGAACTCTCTGATATATTTGCTCAGGGTGTAGCTCAGCTGTCTACAATCAAAGAGGATTCTTCGCCACCATATAGAGTGTCTTTGTTCTCTACAAACACCACTGATGATGATATTGATGAAGAAGAAGCGGAAGAACTTTTGAATGAATGTGCTTTGATACTTAAAAGCATTCCATTTACAAACACAAGTAGTCCATCGCAGACAAGTAGGCTCTGTAACATCATGCCACATACGTCAACCATGCAACCGGAAGAAGACTGGACGTTTCATGGAGATGGTTCGCTATCACGACAATCACCTATTTCAACAATTTCTTGCCTAAACCTTTCAGAAGATCAAGAAATATCTACTGAAGGCAGCGAAACATGTGACCCAGATCACAGTCTCTATGAGGTAACAGAAAATAGCACTTTAGCAGAAGAAAGAAACGAACCATCAAAGTCAATAAAACCCCAGCCATTTAAGAAATATCAACCACCATGCCTTCTCTGCAAACACCCACCTCCAGCAATTGGAAAAGATGACGATAAATGGAAACTAAAAGAAATCCTTGATGACTTTCTTGTAAAAAGTGGGCAGATTGTTCAAGAACAAAGTGAAAAAGACCGTATTTTATTTGCTCCTGATCAGAAAATAGCATCAAATTTGTTTATTCTCATGGAAGAAAATAAAAAGTACAGAAAATTCCTTCCAGAATTTCCAGTACTACACCTCATAAAATCCAAGATTACCAACTTGTTTAGTGCTTATAAGACATGTGGCTTATTCCATCTCCTGAACTTTCTTCAGGATGATGAGGACGAAACAGAGTGGACTAAATTAGTTACCATAACACATATTGAAACAGCAATAAGAAATATCCGAAGGCTATCTTTAACTCTCCATTTGCCAATCTTCATAAGATTCGTCGAGTGTCTTGAGCCAGCATCAGCAAAATCTCTTATAGAAAACATGGCAGTGATGTCCTCAGATGATCTTGAAGGCAAATGGAGTCGAAAATATCGTGAGTTCATTGATGCAGCTTGTGGTAGCAATGGAACCTTCCTGCTTCATGTAGAACTAATGAGGCATTGTGATGAAATTGTTGGACTGTCGATAGCTGAAAGAATAGGTGGCACTCAGGGATATAATTTGCTACTTTCCATTGTCAAAACATCCTTGCCATTTGCATTTGTAAATGGTGCTGCTTCATACGGTAAATTTTCTATCCATCTTCTATGTGAACATTTTAGTGCTGGATATTTTCACCAGCAACTCAAAGCCTCGCTTTTTTCAACACCACATCGTGGAAGTGACACCAACTTCAGTCTGGATTCGCAATGTGAAATGGATCATCGTGATGCCCTGAAAGCATTCAGACCATCAGCAGCTTTAGAAGCTATTGTTCCAAGAATGTCAGTGATAGACATATTGTTAAGTGCCGAAGAATTAATTTCAAAAAGTAACATCCAAAAATGTACTGTCAAACAGGAAGATGAATTATGTAAGCATGAGCAATTTCTTGGAAAATATGTGACTGAGAGATATCTACAACATGTAATACCAACTATAAGAATGATTCTACGTCGAGGAGCCCTACCTACACATGAAGATCAGATACCACAGAACTTTTATGAATTCAAGTCCACACGTTTGTCTGAGTGTGTCTTGGACAGAAAAGCATTGCAAATTGGAAATTACCTCATTAGAAGATACTTATGTCAACAGAGCTTATTTTCTCTAACTGAGCATGACATACCAAGCCTTGACAATATTGATGCGTCCAAGGCTCTAAAACAACGTGTGAAAGCTGGAAAGAGTGTTACCATCACACGTGCGAAACTTAAACCTCAGAAGACTGATGAAACTGCAAAACAAGAAGAAAAAAAAGAAAATGCTACTGAAGCTTTAAAAATTCAACGAGCATGCCACATCAGAGATGAATACTTGTCAAGCCGTTGTTGCACCAAAGTGCACTAAGGGAAATGTTTCAAAGTCCAAAAGGTGTACGGACTACTTTGATTTCTCTTTTGACTGAGTTTAATACCGATGAAAATAATGAAAGTTTATCTATTGGTGATCGTCAAAAGAAGGACGCAAGCTTAATTCTACTTGAAGAGAAGAACGTTCCTGTAGATATCTCCCAAAGAACGACCACAATTCTTGTAGAGTTTTCGGGGGTCAAATTTAAAGCATTGGGCAGGTCTGGTCTACAGTATCTGCGATACGTAGAAAATGGAGTTTTGAGGTGGTTGCTGAAAGAATTCCCATTAGCAGCACATGTTGTTATATGTGAAGAGAAGTATTCTTTCACCCCAGATGACCTCAAATCCATGACCAGGGCGAAAAGATCCAAAGAAAATAAAACTGACATCTAACACTTAAAAGATGATGGTGAGATTATCATTACAGAAAATATTAGCAAACCTGCAGTCACTAAAACCATGAAGGGAAAAAAATGATCAGCAATTTTATGGCCGGTCATGTGAGAGAACTTCGAATCATGAAAGATATAGTTCTAGATATAGATAGTGAGTATTATCTCAGTCCATGCGCATGCGATACTCCTGGGCATCACAAGGAAATACCATGTAAACAGTTTGCTATTCCAATACGGTCCCATTTTGCATCAGACAAAGGATACGTACGTTCTGAGAAGTTGGACATCAAGCAAAATAAAGGTGAGGCAGATAGCTCAGGCAGATTGGGTTTGTTATATTGCAACCGAACTTAAAGAAGGAGAAAATGTTGTCAGCTATGTATCATCAGGGGACATTGATAGCATTCCCATACATATTGTAGCCATTTCATTGTATTTACCACGAAAGGATGATGGTAATTTCAAGAATCATGTCTATGTTGTTATCAAAAAGCCTGGAAGTGCTGGTAAGCTTGATATCTACAACATCACAGGAATCGTCAGGGCCATTGAAATGAGATATAATGAAGATAAAATAGCGGTGATTTTGTCTTTCAGTCTGATCCTGGGTGGTAACGACTTTATTCCCAAATTTTATGGAATCTCACACGAAAAGTGGTTGAAAGGAATATTTGAAAATTAAACCTTCAGGAGAAATCTCTTCAAGATCCGCTCAAGACCAGATTCTGGACATCTCAGTGTAACCATTGACCCAGGGGTTTACATAAGTTTGCTGAAGAACCTCTACTGCCCTAGCAAGCATGATGCTGAAAGACTTTCCTTGGAGGAAGTAAGACAATTAAGCATAAAACTGCCTGGAAAAGATGTCAGAAGTCCAAAGTTGTGGATGCCTCCAGTTACTGCATTACACAGTATTTGCAAATTAATTAACAGTTGTCTGCAATATCTATTAACGGCAGGTGTGTCAGAGGCAGAACTCCCAAATTTTATGGAAGGTGGAGGTCTCAAGAAAGTCGGTGATGTAGTAGAATATGAACTGGGCCCACATGTCCACTATGACAATATTGAAGACCTTCTCAGAATTCCAGAAGAAGATCTCAAGGAAGCACTGACCAGAGCCAGAATGCGACGGCAGAGGAAACGAAAACTAAATGAAACGCCAGGAAAAGAGCGACAACCAAGGGAACGGAAACTGATTACATCCACTCCAAGGTTAGTAAGTGGTGATAGGTGATACAAAGCCTGGAACTACATGCAGATCTATTAAGGAGATTGTATATAAAAAATGTAAATGTCATGAAGGTTAGAAACATGGATAAAATCAAACAGATAATAATTATCTTTGTACTGGAAGAAGAATATGGTACATTTAAAATAAACAAATAAGTCTTGACCAATAATAGCAAAAGTAAAGTATCACTAGAACACACAGAAAGATTAGGACTTCTGAACAAAGGAACACGGGATATGTTCAACTTCATTTCTGCTCCGCATGCAATGAGGGAAAATAAGAGAGTGTATGAGATATAATTAAATTAAATCTCCTATTAAATTATAGATTGATAAACTAGAATGATTGGATCCAAATTTCACACAGAGGGGCTGTCATTTCTTTGATGATATTATTAACATGAAATATACTTATTCAGTTTCGTGTTCCTGGAAGTTGGAGTAGAATCATATTTTCCCCAATACAATTCTAAATTAATGTTCAGATGGATATTATTTTAAAATTTAGCATAATACATCAGAAGGTAAATACATTTAATCAGCTATTTAGTAGTGATATAATTTATTTTGCAGGAAGAGACGAGATGTTTGAAGATATAACTGATAATTCAGACTTTGGCTGGACAAGCAATGAATGCATACAAGTTTTTTCATACAGCTGCCCTATTAATTCATATTTGTTAATTGGATCTGTATATTTTGCAGTAAACTTGCAACTATATCAATTTTAGTCATGATGATATGAATTTTGCCTCAGTACATTTTGAACTACTATGTAACGGTTTTCATATCAACATTTTATATACACTTTGGCAGTTTGCAGTCGGATTTTAATTCAAATTTGCATTTGAATTTCGTTCCAAATTCAAATTTGCATTATGTTTTGATCATAAGTACATGTACATGTATATCCTATATAATTATGTAGTTTCACCATAACAGAACAAGATATATTGAGTTGTCTGCCATAAAATTAAAATCTTTGAACTCAATAGCTCTTGGCTAGTGTCTCAAGTTTGTGGGACCATCCTTTGTTATTTTTTTTGGTGGTATATCAGAATTGGATGTCAGACTGAGTATTAAATAAAAACGTTGTTATTAAAACAGAGGTGAGATGGCAGTGATCCCTAACTTAGAGCGTTTGAGACTACTTGGCCACTCAAAAACCCAGAGAGAGAGACAGAGACAGAGACCATTTAGTTAAGCAAAATGTTTATTTGGAAAATTGATAATGTTGTTTTTGTCAGGTTTTTGTTCCCACTGTTTATTGTTACTGTTAAGAAAATACAGCACGTAATGTGTGTGTGTGTGTGTATGTCTGTGTGCGTGTCTGTGTGTGTTTTCAGTTAAATCTGAAGCATGTGTCACATATGATATTATATTTTCACTACTTGAATTTAAATTAGAATTACAATTGAGTTGAGGAGGGAGTGGGCATGTTGATACATGTATATGCTTTCAGAAAGTATATATACTTTCAGTAATTGCAGCACTCCAAAATTTAGATTTTGAATACATTTGCTATAAAAAGTATTTTTTTATACTACATTCATAAATAGTTTACTTGTTTTTATAGACTAAATAACAATTACCCATGATGTTTCAGTTGAGAGGCAGAATGGCATTCTGGGTAATTGCTTTAATTTCCAATGTTGCTGATCTATTCTAATTTATATTGCTTTATTTGCACCTACTTAACATACACATTGATTAATTTTATTGATTTAAATAAGTATCAGATATTTTTCAGATACAAAATATGAAGATTTTTTTTAATGAGCAAACAATTTGTTAAAATGGTTTACACAGAATTCTCTGATAAATGGTAATCACTTCTCTTGTATTATGTTGAATGTATATCATTAGTTTAATACAATGATGTGGTGGTATTGCATCCCTTGATTATGCCACCAATTAATCACAAGTGACAGTTCTTGCCTGGTTTGCTGGAGTAGATTGCAGTCATCCTGAACCCATCTAGATGGGGTCATTCTCAGCTAATTTTTAAAATCATAACATTCGGGGAAATCTCTAGGAGTGCCACTGTAAAATTAGGGAAGGGTGACACAGGATCCCCTCAAAAGGGGGAAAAAGTATGATTTAAATATATACAGTTGGTCACATAAAAATAATAACCACTAGTAATTCAGCGGCAACCTGGTTATGAAACAAAAATGGAGGAACAAAACTTCCGTTTATTGTCTATAAATATAAATGTTTTAGATAAGGAAAAATGAAACAAATTGACAAAAATAGGAGACTTTGACTTACTATACATTCAAGAGACGCATAATTCTTTAAATAACGATATGAAATAACAACTAGAACGAGAAATGGACAGCATTATTATAACGAATAACTCAACAGGAACGGACACAAGAGGGGCAGGTATAGCAACAATGATCAAAAATAAGCGGGGAGACTAATACATAAAATTATGGGAGGGGATCATTTCATCAATGTCTACATACCAGCTAAGATGCACGAGAGGAAAGAATTTATAGAAGAATTGGGTAAATATCTGAAAAGATATTCGTCAAGTAATTTAATTATAGGGGGAGATTTCAATTGGGTGGGGAAAGATATAAACAGTACAGGAGGACTATCGAAAAAAGACAAACTGTTTTAAAAAAAAAAACAGATGGACTACATTATGAAATCTCAAACATGATTGATATATACAGACGGTTAAATTTATTAAGAGTCGAATATACATTTAATTACAAAGGGGATAGGGGAAGTAGGATCGATAAATTCTTTGGATCACATTTAGGGATTAATAAATATATCAAGGCAGGGGTAATAGAGTACAAAATTTATGGTCATAAATTAATCTTTGTAGAAATAAGAAAAAATAAAAGGAATAGATGGGGGAGGGGTCAATGGAAGATAAACAATAAAATTGTGGAAAATAAATAATTTGAGGGAGAAATCAAATGGGAAATAGAAAATTTTAAAAACCAAGGGAATTTAGATATTATTTTGGAAAGGGATAAATTAAAAGGGGTCTTCAAAAAAGCAGCCATATATCATTCAAAAATGAGGGTTAAAAAAATTTAATTAGAGATAGAACTATATAAAAACAATAAAAATACAGGGCACAAACAGAAGCATTAGAAGAAAAACTTAAAAATCTAAAAAAGAATTAGAAAAGGGAAAGGAAATTAAAGCGGGGAAATTTTCACAATTATAAAAAAAATGCGGAAGGCTTATACAAAAGGGAGGAATTAAGACGGGGTGGGGGAAAAACTCTTGAGTCACTTAAAATCGATAGGGAATCAACGGCAGACAAAACTAGAATACTTAACTACATACAGAGCTGCTACAAAGACTTATATGCTTCACAGAACATAGAGGACGAAGATATAGAAACGTACATACGAGAGACGGAATGTAATAACCTCAGAACATAGGAACAAATGTGAGGAATTTATCTCGCAAGACGAGATTATAGAGACTATAGGGAAATTATCTAGGAATAAAGCACCAGGAAGAGATGGACTCTGATAAAATTATGCGGGGAACTGTCGCCCATACTAGAATTTTTATATAATAACATTGCACTAAGGAAATCAGACATGTCTAACACAATGAAGGAATGGATCATAACACTAATATATAAAGGGAAAGGAGACAGGGAAGATTTAAAGAATCGGAGGCCCATCTCCCTCCTTAACATGGATTATAAGTAAAATATTAGCAGAAAGAGAAAGTGTCTTGACAAAATTATCAATATAAATCAAACTAGTGGCCCGAAAGAGCGGGAAATTCAGAATAACATATTAAACATTAAAACCATAATAGAGTACATAAATATTAAAGGTCTGAATAGTGCTATGGTACTAATAGACCAGGAAAAAGCCTTTGACAGATTAGAACAAAACTATCTATACAAGACACTAGAGAAAGCTGGTTTTGGAAACAATTTTCTAAATTGGACTAATACCCTCTACAAAAATATCAACTCTTGCATACAGGTAAATGGAACAAAAACGGAAAAATTTGAAATTAAAAGATCAGTGAGGCAGGGGTATTGCGTAACTTGGAAAAACAACACCAGAAACCGCCTCCCGCTAATACTCGTTATCTAAGGAATGACCTCAACGGTGTGATTTGCCCGGTTATAGAATGGATATGGTAATCTGAGGCACTATCTTGAACAGAGACAACACACAAGCCCCCGTAAAGATAAATAAAGAATTTAATCAAAAGAATCAAGAGAAGAAAGACACAGTAAACTACAATTTTCTTTCCTTTTGAATACTCTTAGTTCAGAAGCACTCTAAACCCGAAGTTTAAAATAATTGATACATTAATTAATTTTCAAATACTAATAAAATAGACCAATTTAGCCGTTAATGGCTGATAGCAAATTTCATCACGAAATCGAGTGTTCATTAACATTTGACCGCTTGGTAAATTCACATGACCTGATCGTCGACTGTTTTTCTGTTTGCGTCTCAACTTTAACTTGCCCTCTGGTTGAACGTGGGATTCTCACAACTCTGACTTCTAAATTCTTTTTTCCTCCTTTGGATCTCGACCTCCTTGCTATTTCTCTCTCTCTCTCTCCAAACAAACTATTTTCCTTTGAAAAGAAAAGGGTAAAACGCCCTAAGTATCTCGTTATGCTTTAAGAGTTGAGATTGTCCGTCCGTCTTTCTGGTTCGAACAATCAGACCTTACTATCAGTGATAACCTTTATAGGGCTAGCAAATACTACACAAGTCTTCAGATCAATACAGCTATACCGCTAATTATCGACATCAGAATTTGGGGAAGTCACATATATTCCCGTAAATCATTACGTAAAGTGAGGCAGTAAATCATAGCACACAATCAATATTCACTAATATGATAAATTCAAAATTAATGTAGCACTTTCCAATCATAAATGTACACAGCGGGTTTTCTACAACACCCACTAACCTACCTACGTATATAAGGGTGAAAATTCTAATTCAGAATTCAAAAGTACATTACTAAATCAATGTAATATTCCTACAAAATATCAATACATCATGCATCTGTAACGAAGAAACATCATATAAAATACATCATGATAAATGTGAACGATTCCTACAAAATATCAACACATCATGCATCTGTAACGAAGAAACATCATATAAATTACATCATGATAAATGTGAATTTGAGTTAAATACCTTGTGTTTTTGGCGTCTTACGATCGTTTCTGAATTCAATTTTCCCTGGAACCACGATTTTACGGACGTCTTTCCCTAAAGAACCGCCCGGAGTCTCTACTGTGGTCGGAATTAATAATAATGTCCTCTCTTCTAAAGGTCCTTCCCAGACTGACTAAAATTAATTAGATCTTAGAGTATATTCCCCTCAGGTTCAGGGATCGACCCACCCTCATTCCACATTTGACCAATCGGAATAAATACTATTCCTACAGACATTTGGAAAACTGCTTAACAATGTGCCAAAAATGCCACTTGGGGTTGTAATAACACCCTGCCATTTGTCTCAAATCACTTTTGACAGCTTTACGTGTGAATTTCGCCTTTTCTAGCCTGTCATACATCTAGTTCGTTTTTACTATAAACACACTACCAGTGTGACCTGAGTTAGGAAAACATTTCTCCGTGCAAATTCTACCACAAGATAACAGTTAATTGTTGGCTAGACTAAGAATTAATTAATGGATTTCACTGACGAAAAATTTGGCACTTTACAATGCTATTATATGTAATTGCAATAGAATTACTTAGTATTACAATTAGGAAAATCCAAAAGATTAAAGGAATCAAGGTTCCAAATATTAATGACGAAGTAAAAATGCTACAACATGCTGATGATTGCACTAACTTTGTACAAGATAAAATTCCTATGGTGAATTGTTCAAGGAATTTAACCAATTTGGTAAGGTGTTGGGTTCTAAAATAAACCCCGACAAAACAGAAATATTTTTGTTAGGAGACTGGAGAGGTAAGCGACATGGCTTCCTCTTCCCTTAATTAAAGACAGCAGAGTTAAAACATTAGGAGTAAATTTCGGGGAAAGTGAGAACGAACAAAATCTCAAAGAAATCAGGGAGAAAATACAAGATAATATAAAATCTGGGCACTCACGCCATTATGCCTTTTAGAACGGGCACAAGTAGCAAAAAACTATATGTATGTGCACCTTAATTATAAATTAAAATCGTTAGACATATCAAACGCAACGCTTAAAACATAGATAACGGAATTATCAAATATTTATGGGCTATTAAAATGCACTACATAAACAAAGAAACACTATACAGGGAAGAGAAGAGGGAGGCGTAGGCCTCTCCCATCCAACCCTGATTAAATACACCAACATTTTAAACAGGTTTAAGGAACTTAAAGCAGAACCAAAAATTGCTTGGCAAGATATATATATATATATATATATATATATATATATATATATATATATATATATATATATATATATATACGAACTATACAGAAAGCCCATATTTACATGGGAAAATAAATAAATGATTTTCAGAACGGAGTAGAATAAATAAAATAAATAAATAAAGGACGGTGAAAAAAAGACCGAGACTGGTGACCTACAAATAAAATTAAAAAAATGTACAGATCTAGTTTCGATCAAAGTAGTCCTATTGGATAAATAAGGAAGATTACAAAACATGGAACATAACAGTACAAGCACTAAAACAATAAGGTTGGTAACAACCATTTCAAAATAAAGTTAATTACACCATGTTTTGTACCAAATTCAAAAGGATTAAAATGTTTTAAATTTAAACATATAAGAAACAAAGACCGTTTAGGGGTCTGTTTTTTAAAAATTAGAGAAAATTATACAACTGGGAAATTTGATCTAGGACGGCTATCCTAACAAGACACAATGTCCATACAAATAGCACACAAAGGATATAGGGAACCCCTAGCCAGGGTTAATTCTGAAATTTTAAAGGAGGCAGGAGACCCATGATGGGCCCGAAAGCCCGGGACACCCCTCCATAGAAACATTAGGGACCAAAATATCCTTCTGTTAGTATATAATCCCGATGGGAAAAAATTAAGATTAGGGTAAAGTTAAAAAAAATTCTAAAAAATACAAAACAACACATCAGGGGGAACACATACATACATAAACATACTTTTCTAGTTTTTCTAATAGGGGGATGGGCACCAGAAGCTGCTATTGCCTACTGCAGAAACATTCGTTTTCCCTAGTTTAATAACTGCTTAAGTTAGTGTACTTTTGATTAATTCTGGTTAATCTGTCAAGCACATGGGAGCATCCATTTTGTTAAACCATGTGCTTAAATCATGTACAATTTCCACAAGTACAGTATCCAAAGAAATGTCAGCCACATTACATCAAAGTAGCATAGAGATATGCCAACATTATCTCCATTGTGTATATTACAAATGCAAACAACTTCACCTCGCATACGTCACTCTCTGAAAAGTACATAGTAACTGGTGAGCGCCCCCTTACTGGACAAAAAATTTCTCAGAACGGATCGCACAGAACAGTGACGTATTCGGCTACCGACGTATTCCACCAAACAAAGGCACAGGCTACCGACTGACCGATCAAAATGGTATTAATGGTATTATCTCGATATTGGGTAGTATGTTGATTGATTTATCTGCTAATTAGTAAATAATGCTTCCGTGCACTGCTATCCATAATTTAGGAGAGTCGCTGCTTATTAAAATTGCATTCTTAATCTTTTAAAAAAAAATTATTTATCTAGAACAATCACTCGTCAGTGACAATGACATGTTTATTAACTTATGCACTTATAAAATTTACATTTGTTTTATGGACAAGTTTTCTTCATAAGGTATAACGGTACCAATTGCGCAAGTCCATGTGGGTGTGGCTTAAGGTGCAGGGGTCCATACCAATCAGAAATAAATAACAAGACAAGCTATGATTGGTGGATTATGTAAGAGTTGTACTTTCTGTTAGGCTTAAAAAAAATAGTTTAGCCTCTTGGCAACATGTGAATTTATGTTAATTTCTATACAGATCATATTTTGTATTTTTTTATGATTTTTTGAAAATGTCATAGACATGACTGAAAATAGGTATTTTGTGACTAGATAATTCATAGTTCCAGCAGAGTTATCTCTCTTAAATGCAATGAAGTACCTGGTTTTGTCATCATCAAATTGACAATCTAACATTGTTCTCTATAACAGTGTGTGAGATGCATGCTAAATTAGGATAGAAAATATATTTATCTCTCCAAATATTAGCATTGAGGTCTATGAAAAAACAATTGGTACCGTGATACCATAAAGCAGGCCATTGTGGGTGAAATATTTCTCACCCAAGCGACAGAGAAATCTAGCTGTTTTGCTAACCTTACTTTTCTTATCTCAGTCTAGTCATCTCGGACAAATCGTCTCAGTCATGGTGTTCACGCGCTGAGAACTACTTTTAACAAAAGAAACCCTTCTTGTCTTCTGCTGTGCCATAGTTGTTCTCAAATAAAACAACAACAATGACAAATAATATATAACCAAAACATGCTTACATAAGGTCAATCTGTCTTAAAAACACACCAAAACAAAAACATTTTCATAGAGACAAATACACACACGCGTACTATTTCGAGGTTTTGATATTATGTTAGTTCGTTCTAACTAGCATGGTCAAGTTTATCCTATATACAGGACTAGCTCAATACATTTTCAGATCATTAAATGTAGCTAAAGCAACTGAACTAGTTTTAAACACTTTGCGAGAAACATAGTATATACTGTTAGCTACATTTAATGAAGCTGACCTGAAAATTTACTGTGCTCCAGATAGGATAAAATTCTCAATGGTGTTTGAAATGAACTATGTCAGAAAACACTGATCTATGCACATAAGACTATATACCTATATACTTCATAGTATCCCAACTCTCTAAACAACAACGGAAAACTTCGCAACAGCCAGAAATGTGTTATGTCAAAGCATCTCCGTTGTGCAACAGCTAAATAAACGTTCAATATTTATTGACAAATAATACACTTACCAGCCAGAAGAAATCTTTTATCCCTCAACACACTAATCCATACACAAATTTCACTGTATCACTTGCCATATTTCCAAGACAGAACTATAAATTTTCAAAGAATCAGTGAGCTTGAAAGTTTAGCACATGGTTATCCTCTAGGGGTCTGCATATTTGGATTAAAATTTAAGTGAACCGGCCACTAAGGGTCATATTTGGAGGGTAACGAGGGTCTTTGATACGGGAGAGTGGGGTACTCAAAATTGGAAATGATGACATATTGGACAAGCCTCATTGGGAGACAAATAATATAACCCCTAGGCTGGGATTTCATTGTCTCGGTCCAAACCCCAACATAGATTCTATATATCTCTGTTAGGATGATACAATTTGAGTTCATAGATCGGTCTTAACTAAGCGAAAGGTAATTGTTTTGTTTACTAAATATGAAGTAATGTAAATTGTAATATATATATATATGGGGGTTGGACATAATTTGTGTTCGCAGAACTAGAGGCTCGTTACAAAGCAAATTAAGAGTATCAGTCATGAATCAGGGTTTAACCTGTAATATTATTAATTTTCTTTGTAACGAGCCCCTGTTGTGGAACAAACCCATTTTCACGAAATAATTGAATAAAATCGTTTTTGACCGAACCATCCAATATATTCATCAAGAACCTGTCTTCATAGAATAGTCACTGCTTAGTGAATTGTTGGTGTTTTTTTTTTTTAACGAAATCTTCATAGAACAGTCCTATATAAACGAAATAATTTTACCTGTCCTGTGGATAAAATCGTTTTTGAAAGAACAGACACTGCTTTGTAATTTACAAATCTGTTTTTGGACAAAATCAGTCTTCATAGAACGGTTTTATATTTGCGAAATAATTTCACCTGTTCTGTAGAATATTAAAATACTTTTTCAAAGAAGATTCATTACTTAGTGCTTTGCAAATCTGTTTTATGGACAAAATTTGTCTTCATAGAACAGCCCAGTTCAGAGAAATGTATATCTGTTTTATGGCCAAATTAGTCTTACTATAACACTCTGAATAGTGAACTGTGTAACTTTTCTTTTGACAAAATTTGTCGTGATAGAAATGCCTGGCTCAGTGAAATGTTGATCTGCTTGATAGACATATTTCGTTTTTAATATAATGGTCCTGGCTTAGTGAATTGAGCATCCGTTATATTGAAAACATTTCTCTTTTATGAAACAGTCCTGATTTATTAAGATCTTAAATCTGTTTTTGATGGACAAAATTTATTTTCATAGAACATCCTATCTTTTTGAATTGTGTCTGTTCTGTTGAAAAAAATTGTCTTCATCAAATAATCCTTGCTTAGTGAACCGTATAGTTGTTTGATGGTCAAAATTTGTTTTCAATGAGTACTCTCAAGTTGCTGAATTGCGTAATACTATCTGTTTTGATGGAAAAAATTATTTGATAGAACAGCCTAGTCCTACAATAGCGCATATGTTGTTTTTGTGGTATATCGTATTATCCAAATAACGGCCTTGTATAGCATGTTCTGATGTCAGTTGACATTGGAATGAGTAGTCAAAGTTTCAGGAACATCTCCTATGATGATTTGACTTTCGTAATAAACACTGACCTCCAGTCCCCCAGGAACAAAAATATTGGGTGATGTGTATTCTGTTATAGGACGAAAAAAAGCCTGGCTCCGTGAATTGTTGATCTGCTTTCTTACATGATTTGTCTTCATAGAATAGTACATGCTTTGTGCATCTGCTATATTGAGACCAAATTTGTCTTAATAAAACAGTACCGGGCTTTGTGAATTTTGCCTCTGTTCTATTGACACGATTTAATGTGATTAAGCAGTCTTGAATTAGTTGAGTATCATTTTTAAAAACATAAAATAACATCACCTGTTCTGTGGGGGAAGAAATCTGTCTTTATCGAACAGTCACTGTGTTTTCAGATGGAAATATTGTTTTGACAAAAGTTGTCATAATAGAAGAGTCCCATTTCACAAACTGACAACCTGTTGCATAGACAAAATCTGTCTACTTGGAAAGAGTTACATGTACTGTTCATTGATTTGGAAATCTGTTTTGAAGGACAAAATTGTCTTAATGGAACAGTTCCGGCTAATATAGAATTGAAGATCTGTTTGATGAACAACAGTTGTCTTTATAAAACAGTCTATGCTTATTGAATTATGTATCATTTCTAATGCTAAACTTTGTCTTCACTGAACAGCCCTTGCTCCATGAATTATCGATCTGTTTCGATGGACAAAATTTGTCTTGATAGAACAGTATTACTTGTATAAATTGTGCATCTGTTCTATTTACAAAATTTGTCTCTTTATAACAGTCATGAGTTCATGATGGGTAGATCAGTTTTATTGACAAAATTATTCTTTTTTGGACAAAATTTGTCTTAACTGAATCATCCCTTAGTCACAAATAAATCTGCCTGTTATGGTTACCAAATCTGTTATCATGGATGAGTCGTGCTTATTGATTTTAAAATCGGTTTTGATGGAGAACAGTAATGTATTTGTGAATTAAAGATCTGTTTGATGGAGAACAGTTATGTATTTGTGAATTAAAGATCTGTTTGATGGAGAACAGTTATGTATTTGTGAATTAAAGATCTGTTTGATGGGCACTATTTGTCTTCATAGAACAGTTATGTCTTTGTGAATTGAAGTTTCTTTCGCAAAAATGGAGATATTGTTTGTTGAGAAAATTACGCAGCAATCATTGTGATCATTCATGGGTTTTAAACTAATTGGTGACAATTGTTTTTACTACAGTACTTTTGTAGTGGTTAAAAAATCCGAAATTTACGTGAATAATGTTTAATCCTAATCTATTTACTGAAGAAGAAAAACTGTTGTGATAATTGTCAATCATTACAGTAATCTGACTTGTATGCATAACAGGCAAACATACAAACTGGAATGAAGTTTTTTCCAAATTCTGTAAGTAGCTACATTACTTGAATGATAAGCTTTGAATGCAAGTCAGATAACTTTAAATACATAAAGTCAATATATATATATATATATATATATATATATATATATATATATATATATATATATATAATGACGTTTGATGGATGGATCAAGCAGACTGTATTAAAGGAGACCAGAAATAAAAAAAAAATATGTATGTAATTCTCTACAAATTTTAATTAGACTGTAATGTTTATAAATTCTATATGATAGGCGGGTAGTGTTTATATTGCGCGGAAGATACCACGATTCTGTAGATTGCCTAGTTTTTCCGAAGCAGCAGAGAGGGTGAACAGACCACGATTTCAAGCAAAAATAAGGCTTCCAGATCATGTTTTCGAGCAAAATATGGCCTATAGATAACGTTTTCGAACAAAATATCAGGTTTCCAACGAAATCTCATTTAACCAAAAAAAAGTCTCCATTTTTGCAAAAACGGAGATTTTACGATTTTGCTCGCAACGATGTGGTCATCACCCTCTCTGCTGCTACAGGTTAACAAAAAATAATAAATGATTTTAACCGAATATTTGATCCAGTCCTTAGGACTTTACAAACAAACTAATCGCTAACACCTCTTCTTGTAAATCAATCAGATTATTTGACTGGTCGGTGAGTTTGAAATTAATTCTGGTTAATGAATTATTATGGCATCGCATGTAGACAGGATTAATTGGGTTTTCAATAATTAGGAATCCTGGAGGAGCTGTTGGTGCAAACGAATAAAGAATATATCCCTGCTGAGCTTGATTTCATTGCTCTAGATTAATCTGATAGCTTCCTTCGATATCATCACATACTAAATTGAGCGCAATCACCGATGAAATATTCACGTTGAACGGAGCGATATGCCTACCGCCACCATCTGGATCATTATTATATTTGAGGAGGACAGTTGAATCTGATTTTTGTAGCGCTTTGATATCGGTTTTAACAATTCTTGCTAATTCATCAGCGTTGTATTTCGGAAACTTGAAATTACGCAGATTGTCTTCTGTGATATTGTAATCGGTTAGGAATCGTTGTTTATTGTCGCTGTTGTCATTAATTATTGTTTGAATAATTAGTTTATAGATATATTCCATGTCCGATATAAGTTGATTTATTATTTCAACGTGTTTTTGCGATCTTGTTTTCCGTAGTTGTTCTAGTTGTGTGTCATATAATTGTTTAATCTCATTAAAATAACCACGGACGTCAGTTAGCGTAAATGAAATAGTAACAGATGAGTCGGTTGTTCTTTTAATGATAAAATCCCATTGCAATGTGTCTTTGTTGGTGAATATAAATCTATCGGCGATTTTTCCTTTTCTTATATCAGATAAATCATCTCGATAACTGGGATTGATTTCATGATATGATTGTACATCCGTGGTTAAGTCGGTGGTGGATTTTTCCGGTGGTTTTTCAGGCCATCCTAGTACGGTTCTAATAGAACTTTGATAGATATCTACGACGTATCCTTCTGTGCTTATCTCAATTGCGGATGATAGTGTCGGCTTATGAACTGTTATAGCGATTTTTGATTCTTTTCCAGTAATCGATTTTATTCTACGCGCGAATTCATTATTGATTTGTTCGATTTGGTATGACCCTGTTGGTATCGAAACGACGTTCCAGTCTGGGGTTCCGTCGGGTTTATTCTTATTCGCAAACACTAAAGAATTATTGGGTTGTTGACCACCAAATGATTTTGATCTGATATTAGGCCAACTGTGATACACTCGTAGTTTTGCTAGCGCTATCTCCTTCACTGGGACCGGAGAGGGGAAATTCACACAGAATTCTGGATTCGTTGATGTTATTGATATCATGCTTGTTTGTACTGGGTTCGTGTTCTCCACTATTTGTTGAAGTAATTCCTGCGGTGTTGTCATTGTTATTATACTCATGATTTATTTCTAATTTTGGTATCGAGGAATTATAAATACTGACCATCACTGAGAACTCACAATCTGGTAATGTTGATATTATTGAGATCATTTTGTTTTTTGGGTTCGTGTTTTCTGATTCCATCGGTGTTGTCATTGTTATTATATTCATGTTGTCGCTCTAATTTCGATATCGCGGAATCAAAAATACTGACCATCGCTGAGAATTCACTATCTGATATAATTGTATTATCGAGTGACGACGATATCATCAATGATAATTGCGAGTATGCGGTTGATGCAATATGAAATTGAAGTAAGTAATTCTGCAGTTTACTCTGGCTGCATGATGATATCTTTTTTGCTATCCCGGTTGATATACCCCCGATTGTAGCCACCGCAGAAATGCAAATTGGAACTACGACCGGGGCAATCATTGTAACCGATGCAAGTATTATTCCGGCGCCAGCGAGAACGCTTGACACCGAGTACATAATAACATCAATTGCGGTGATTCTTCGTCGGTATTTTTTTATTTTTATTTGATACTCCTCAGTGAGGGTTTTGAGTCTATTCTGAAATTCTCTGACCTGATCATAGCGACATTGCGTTGATGAAATCATTTTTATTTTAAAAAAAGCTAGCGTTTTCAATTGTGAAATCCGAACGATTTTCCTTTCAATTATCCTATTATTGACCTGGTTTTAGGATCTGATGAGGGGGTACCGGATACAAATTCTATTATCCAGGGTAGTGACTCCCTAATCACAGACTCGTCGGAATTGTTTATAGTAATCGGAAATGGGATTGGTATAGCAGGTGGAGGTTTTGGTACTTTCTCTTGTATATATGTCAGCGTGTTAACACCGGTGATACCCCAATTACTGAATTCCAAATTAAATTTACGGTGATGTATTATTGTAAGTCGGTAGCAACCTGGTACACTAGTATGTCTGTGGCCAACATAAAGATAATTATCATTTCCCCGGATCCAATCAAAAGTCCCACTATCAACCGTGTACACGATGTTATTGACGCTTACACTATGTGGAATTTTTATCCTATTGATAGCCGCGCTAATCTCAGCGAGAGTCATGACTGCCACAAGTGGGAATCCAAAGAACTTATTAACAATGTCATTGACTGGTTTTTGATTTTCTTTTAGTTTAAGAAGATCGTCGGAAATATCGAGATAATTTACCCTGATTTTGGTAGGATCTATTGTTTTTCCACTCTCCTCCTTGTTAGAAAAGAATGAAACCAGAAGTTCGTTGATTCTAATCCGTGCTTGGGTTTTAATATGGTTGTCGATGTTAGAAAATTTCGTCGTGATATCTTGGAGGCTACTGCCCTCAAAGAACTTATTAACAATATCGCTGGTGAGCTTTTGTTCGTCAATAGCGCTTTTAATTTCAGCGAGGGTCGGGCCTGTCAACGATGTGGTTTCAGAAACAGGTGTTCTCCCTAGAAATCTATCAACGATGGTATTAAGTGTTGTTTGTCTCATCATAAACATATTAATATCTTTGAGAGTCATCGTAGATGTAGCCGGGACACCAAAGAAACTATTAGCGATGTAGGCATTGTGAGTGTGCTTGCCGATAAACTCACTGATTTCAGCGAGAGTCATGCCTGCCACAAGCGGGGTTCCAAAAAACTTAACAATGACGTCGTTAGTGGGTTTTTGATCTTCTATTAGTTTAGAAATCTCGAGATAATTTGCCTTGATTTAATTTTCATTCATCATCCTTCCCGCGTCCTTGTTAAAAAAGAATAGCGATAGATAGTTTTTAATTTCAGCGAGAGTCATGCCAACCACAAGCGGTGTTCCAAAGAATTTATGTATGACATTTTTGCGAAAATTATTATAACCTCGTATAAGATCATTCAGCTCACGTTCGCTGGTAGCAATCGCGTCGGTGATCGTAGACACAAGTGCGCCTGGTTTAAGTCGTCCGTCGTTGGAATACAGCGCAATAGAGTTTTCAGCGGCGTCGCGCTGCCGTATCAAAATGTCATTCAATGACACATCACTGGATTTCAATTTACCCTGTTTGTCTTGAAATACAACTATTTCATTAGGATCAACATTTGTTAAGTTCAACGTCTCAGCGATTTCATCTTCAATTATTTTTTTTATATCCTTGACAGAATCAGGTGGTGCAGTGCCATCGGGTTTGGGTTTCAAAGATCTCCCCCAAATATCAATCATGTTATTGTAAAACTCTTTCTCTCTCTAAAATCGTTTTTGACGATTTCGTTGAAAAATCTTCGATTTTCTCCAGCGATTACTAGTGTATTCATTAACGACAATATGTGGTGGTTTTCCGCTTGGATTACTCAAGGAGTTAGAAATAGCGTTAATGACATTTAATACTTCGCTGCCACATATTGGTGGGTCATTCATTTGTTGTGTTGGTAGCGTAGAATACCAAGTCTTCATTGGAAGGGTTTTTATATAACGCATAAACTCTTTTGGTGGGGCTAATCCATATGAATCAAAATAGACAATCCCACGTGGATCAATAGCGTATGCAACCCAGTGAGTTCCGGGTCCGGTGCTGTTATCTAAATTAATGATTCCGGTTTCAACGCTGTTTGGTTGATGTGGTAATTGATCTTTCATAAAGACACCTCTGAAGTTTTTAATCGCGAGTTTTTTAGCAGCATCGAGTAAATCAAAATTGGACATGGGAACCATCGAAGATTTGGGAACCATAGGTTCCTCAATTAATAAATCGTTCCTGGTAGTCTTAGACCCTTTCCGCTGTACCACGAATACGGGGTTCCTGGTAGTCTTAGACCCTTTCCGCTGTACCACGAATACGGGGTTCCTGGTAGTCTTAGACCCTTTCCCTTTTTTTATATCCTTTCCCAGCTGCTTTCTTTAGTGCCATTCCTGCTGCAGTACCAACGGCTCCTAACGCCGCTGCTTTAGCCACCGCTGGGGCTGCTGCTGAAATCAATGCTGGTATTGCAGCTAACAATGGTAATATACCGCCTGTTTTAATCATATTTTTGATAGCATCCGCAGAAAGAGTAATCTGAACACCTTTTTTGGCTGCAAGTGCATCATTGAAATGTTTTATTTGACGAGTTGTCAGCGATAGTTTATTTGCACCACCAGTCATTTGGTTGGGTTTCAACGTGATTGTGTTTCCACATTTTTTAGCTGATTCCGATTGCAATTTTTTTAATTGACCGGGAGTTAACGCAACACTAATAACACTATATGACATGTTATACATAATTGATTGATTCTAAATCGTTTACATGTTTTCTACTGGGGCATCTACCACTCTCATTCTTCCTCCAACACCTTCAAGTAGCATTGATTTATCACTAAGAATGACAGCAACCGCTCTATAATTCGGGATAAGGATAGGAGGTACCCTACCAACTGGTGGACCAGTCGGATGGGTTACACGGGCTCTAAAGTGTATATCAACGACAGATTGTCTTGTTAAATCAAGATGTTCCAGCGAAAAGTAATAAATCGGATAGAGGCTTTTGAAATCTAATTGTGATATTTGCAAACCAGTATCCACATTTAGATCACGTGACATATATGACAACAGGTTATGATACACGCGTGCAATATGATTCTGACCGTAATCAAGTTGTATATCCTCGGATGGTTCCTGCTGTCCGTTTATTCTCAGCGAGACTTCATTAACACCTAACTGATCAAATATCATATGGCTTCGTTCTTGATTACCAACTCGCGCATTATTCTGTAACGCTACGAATATATGACGTGGAGCTGAAACACCTTGTTTTGATGCCAGGTGCCATGTGAATGTACCATCAACACTGTCTTGTTTAATATCCGTGGTCACTGATAACCAACTTAACAACGACTTTCCTCCTTGGTCCATAAATGATAGTAGTCGTTGTTCTTCGGTGATTGATGGAGTTAATACTGGCATCCACAATGATAGTTTTGTTAAAATGACTTTACCGGGAGCAACCCCAGCATTACGCCAGATTGCATCATCATCAGTACCCTTTCGTACAAGCGCTACTGTGTGTTTAGCTCCATAAATAACTTTTCGGACGTTTCTACAGAATCCAAATATATGATGCAGTGGAATCGCACATGAAAATCGTCGACGCTGCCCATGCAACGCTGCTACACGTGTTGCAAATCCTAAATTGAGATTACCATTAACGCCTCCGAGAATATCAAACGCAGCTCCGGGTCTAGTTCGACGTTCTGGATTAGCTGCTTCCTGTTGATCGGCTTCTGCATTATCTCTTGCTGTTAACACTTTAATGAATTGAAGGTGATCAGCGTTATCAGAGGTATCCTTTGCAAACATCATAGATGGACCCGCTGATCTTGTATAATCATCAGAATATCTCGCTAACCCTATGATTGTTGTGGCCACATCAACTTCACGGTCAATGGATTCAATTTCTTTTCCATCAATGAGATATCTAGCGCTTTCAAATAACGCCATTATGCCGTTATTAACAAAACCAACTCGGACATTTGCATTATTGTCATATGGGGTATCAGCTGCAACATTTGCTACAAGTTCTCCTTCTACTTCAATAAATGCCTCACACGGTAGAAAATATTTACTGGTATCATGAACTTGAAGTTCAATTCGCGATCGGAGATCTGGTTGTACTGCGTGATAAGAATAAAATTGAAAATCGCGTACAGAATCATTCTTGAGAACTGGGGCATCCATATCAAATGCAGGATCAGGTGACCTTTTGAACATTTTATTCTTTTTATCAGAGTCTAAATCGCGATTTTCCATTTCATCGTCGTGTTTTTTTTAAAGCCACTTCCTGCTATCATGTTTGCTATCATGTTATTTTGGTCCCCTTGATTTATCAAGGGAGTCACCATCGACGGTAATTTTTCATCTACTGCGTTATTTATAATTCTACTAACACTTGCAGGCATTTCCGCTGTAGATGGCAATGGTACCGGTTTCTTTTTTCGTCTCACTAATGATGTTATTTTATTCTTCGCAGTTGAAAACGCTTTTCCAGCAAGATCTCCAACAGCACCAATACCCTTATCACGAATAACATCAATTGCTTTCATTCCTAGTTGTTTAGCCAACGGCATCACTTTTGGAGCCATTCTCGCAAATAACCCTGCAATGGTATTGCCTAAACCATCTCCGTAGTATGCTCTATAAACCGGAAACCGTGAATTAACTACGTAGACGGGGGTTGGTTTATCATGATTGTAGTGTATGATCATTATTTGAAATCAGAAACAATTTTTCAATTGGAAACGCTAGCGTTTTTATTCAGTCCCGGTGATTAATCACTGTGATAATCCTCCACTAACTCGCCAATGAAATCTCGATATGCGCTGATATCTATGATACCGCCTTGAAATAAACGTCTACAGATATCAGATGCTTCATTAATTATTTCCGGTGAGTTGTTTCCAGCTCGGATTCCTCCTACAAGAACTTCTAATCGTGATATATCACTGAGAACACTACCAGGACAGAAACCCGAAGAGTTTCCAACTAAACCACTGCCTGAAAATCCTTTGGTTTTATCAGTGATACCGGTTGCACCTTTTTCATGATCAGCTTCTCTCGTTATTTTCATCGGTTGGGGGGATTGTGTTATATCAATAAATTTTGATTGTTCTGGTAGTCTAAGAAATCCGGTATCCGATTGCTCCCCTATAGATGATTCAGCTTTTTTTATTGCTGCCATATATTCCTGAAATGTTTTATCATCTCCTTTTGCTTGAGAGGAACCTGATAGTATACGATATAACCCCCTATACCAATCTTTTTTAGGGGGAAGATTATAATCACCTTGAATATATTTTCTTCTCTGATGAAAACTCCTAGTGACAAATTTGGCTAATTCTTCCATAGAATCAAATTTTTTATTTCTCAATTCATCTAATATACCGGGAAGAAGTTTTTCATTGAATGCAACTCGTCCACTAGTAGTATCCTCCCCTTCTTCTTGAAATTCGGGTGGGGGGATATCTTCTTGAAGTTCTCGTTGTTGTTCTGAAGCGGTTGATATATCCTGAGGAAGTGTTTTCAATGATTTTTTTGTTTGTTTAGTTCTTTTTGCTATTTTTTCTAACACAGGAAGAAAAGACTCTTCTTGTTTTTTTCCTTCTTCAGAGATTGTTGACACTATCTGTTTCGTTGCTGTGGTTACTGGTTTAAACAATTCTTCAGACCCCACAGCAAAATCAGTTTGTAAACTCTGTCGTTGTTGCAGTTTATTCCGTACAGAGTCGCGAATTGGTACAAATCTCTTAATTGCATCCAGTCGTTCACGAGCCAATCGGGTTGTTAATGCTTCATTGACCATTATTTGAAATCAGAAACAATTTTTCAATTGCAAAACAATTTTTCAATCCGACCTAACACCACCGTAGAAGCGTTATTTCACTGTGAGACAGCTTCGTTCATCGATGGCGAAAGTGACATAATTGTATATAAATAATTAATTACTGACATTATTGCCATTCTATTTTTGATCAATCCGAACCAGCCATCAATTTTTTATTCACTGATTTCAACAGTTTTAACCAAAAAATGCTAAAAAAAAAATTAAAATCTCTATGAGGGACGGTCACAATCAAATAATGATAAATGGTTGGTCAATCAAAATTGTTCATTTTCTTGAATTAACGCCCGTAGGTTTCTAACTTTAGAATTAACCTCCTTTTTCAATTCGTATTCGTACCCCAATTTTTTTCGTATTCGTTCTACGATGGTATACAACGGAGCGAACACACTTACGTCACTGGAAAATGCGAGAGAGTCCCGAATAGAATTCTGAATTCTCTTGATGAGCGCATACTTCTTTGGTAGCATATACTTGTTAGTGCTAACTCCGTATTCTATATCCTGAAAATCAGACATGATTTGATCAGGATTTAACCCATCTGATAGTTCAATATCCCAACTTTTCAATTTTGAAATCTCGGATAAAATGCTATTCATGTTTTCAGAATTCATTATTCTATAATAATGATATATTTCTAAATGAAAAATATGACGCATTAGACATAACTAAATTTAATTTTCTGTCCGCGATTTTTTGAAAACGCAGATCGATAAATCCCCTCTGCAACATGTCATACTGAGGCTCTACAAATATCGAAGTGCCTACCGGCTTCATTCATTGATTGAAATATTTTTTCTTCGTTAGTTATCGTATTCAAAGATTTCACAGGTCTCGCTTTTTTTGAGCAAATGCCAGTCTTTCCTCGTTTGGTATTCTCACTTTGTGTGATAGCCTGCAGATTTGATAAAGAATTGTTTTTCGGATTAGAATCGATATGATCAATAACAAAATCATCCTCGATCAATCCATAAAAACATTCAAATACGAAACGATGATTGAGATAAGTTTTCTTTCCCTTAACAGTGAACACCAAGTACCCTTGATTATTCACAACACCAACTGGTTTCTTCAGTCTGCGGTTTCTTACAACACCATCACTGGATGCTTCATAATTTGTGATCACAGGGTGTTGTCTGAATTCTTGGTTCATTCGTATACATAATACTATTGTTTGTCTAATTCATCGTTTGGTTTAATGATAAATCTTTCGATGTAGTCTTGAGGAGTTCTTATGATTTTATCCTTGATACTGACTTTGTCAGCGTCAAGAATACTGACTTTGTCAGCGTCAAGAATACTGACTTTGTCAGCGTCAGGGTCATAATTTCTGATTGATTGTCCATTTTTTATTCTTTTATCATAATAACGTTTCGCTTACCACCGCAATTTAGACACAACTGAGATTTTCCCCTGACCCCAACTCCACATAGAATACAAGGTAACGGACCAAGGCTTCCGCGACGATAGCTTTGCATATGATACCCACAAAACTCATTTCTGCATGATTTGTTACACGGGGTTACTGATCCAATCATAAGCCACTTGCAGTGATTCATTATATAAAAATCTTTCATTTAAATGCTTGTTTTAATTATAGCATGAGGGAATTAGGGAGAACGCCTTCGAAAAATGCTGATAAGGAGTTTAAGAGATTATTAAAAATCAATCCTAGATTTAATATCGATAGACCCAAAAAACGTCCAATAGACGGAAACATGAAAGAGTTTAAGAGATTATTAAAAATCAATCCTAGATTTAATCTCGATAGACCCAAAAAACGTAACAAACGTCCAAGAGACGGAAACATGAAAGAGTTTAAGAGATTATTGAAAATCAATCCTAGATTTAATCTCGATAAACCCAAGAAACGTCCAATAGACGGAAACATGAAAGAGTTTAAGAGATTATTAAAAATCAATCCTAGATTTAATCTCGATAAACCCAAAAAACGTAACAAAATCAATCCTAGATTTAATCTCGATAAACCCAAAAAACGTCCAATAGACGGAAACATGAAAGAGTTTAAGAGATTATTGAAAATCAATCCTAGATTTAATCTCGATAAACCAAAAAAAAACGTCCAATTTACCCTGGAAAGATGCTCAATTCAATCTCGATATAGTTTCTAATACACCAAAGAATACAACTCTTGATAAAGCCATGATTAGTAAAATCAGAGACTGTTTTAATAAATTCAAGCGTGATGGAGCATCTTATTGTTGGTCAACATTTCGAATTGATGGTGTTGTTGACGCTAATATGAATGATGAAAAGGCAGCAGTGATAATTTCACGTGTTGGGGAAAAACGGCATTTTTTCCGAATCAAATTCATTATCGAAGTCGATGGCAAATGGATTATTAGGGATAAATTTGAACCAATCCTCAAGAATAAAAAAGCTGTCATTGTGAGTAGAGATTCCAAACCAGGAATTCTAACCGGAATCGATAAGCCATGCTACGAAAGATCTTATCCGGTAACAGCAATGGTTTATGGGATATATCCGTTAAATGATAAACCCGATATCGCAAAACTAGCTCCTATCAAATATTCGTCAGGGCTTAATTGTGTAGCAGAACGAATAATAGAACACTTCACAAATGCGTCCCGGGGGAATAAACTAACTGATCTAAGACGAAAAAAAATAACCGAGTGGGAATTAACGGTAAAACAGCACGGTGCAAGGATTTCTGATATAGCTAAATTAGAAGCATCATTAAAATTCCCAATATCAGTAACAACAATAACCGGAGAAGTAATATACGAACCGAAATATCAATCGCGAGGAGCCCCAATACAGATTATTGATCATAACAAACACGCGTGGACACCTGCGGTAACAATATTTCTACGAGAACGAACCGTGAAATATATCCCAAAGGAGTTCGTCGGGGATGTTTTCTATGAAGAGAGATTATTTGATGCTATTCATGCGTTGTGTAAGGATGATCCTGTGTCAGTGTGGTTACTTAGAAGTGATGAAGAATTCGATCAATTTGTAAAACCAAATGGTGAATTATATCGCATTGAAGAATTAGATAACAGAATGAGAAAAATCGCTAGTGATTTTTCACCGGAGAATTCCCATGAAAAACTACTCACGGATAGTTTTACTATTCCATCAGTGGTAGCTCACTTCGCAAGAGAAAAAAACTCATGGCGTCCAACACGAAGTGATTTTCTCGAGGATGTTAAATTGAGTTGCGTCGAATTTGGTCATGGAGGAATGTGGAATACGAAATACTCACGTGATAGTATGATTTCAATTGATATAGCCGCGTGTTATCCCGGAAGTTTTCTCGGATATGGGGAATGCGCTGAGTACTTCAAACGATTTGGACACCCCACGCATGAAATGACTCGTGTTGCGATTAATGGACCATTGCCTGATTTTGATTTAACCGGATTCGCTCGTGTGATATCATTTGAATTAGCGTCAGGATTACATCCGTGTAGTTATGTTTGGCTCGGTAGACACCTATCTGAAAAACACTGGATGCCAATAGTGCTATTGAGATATATGATTGATTGTGGTATGCTAATATCGTTGATTGTTTCCGAGGCTTATATGCTATCGAGCTCAGAAAGAAGTTTGGCTACCACAACCCAATCTAGATAGAATAATCAACGAACTACGAAAACAGTTTCCAGATTTCAGTGAAGAAGAAATCATAAATTGATCTAAGAAGTTATTTGAAAGTAAAAGAGAACAAGCAAAAGATCTCGGAAGAAGAATAATCGGTAAATTTACCCAGGGTGGACGAGGACGATACGACAACGCAAAATACTCTTCGCGGTTAATCATAGATGTCGCTGAATACAATTTTATTGTAGCGGATTTAATGAAACAGGGAACACTTGTATCCCGTAAGGATGCTTTTCTATCCAATGGTGAAAAATTAGGTACGGTTGTTACCTACTGTGATGGATATAATTCCCAGTACACACGTTTGAGAAGTTCAATGCTAGCCTATGCTTCTATTAATCTATTTTCGATGATAAATAGATTTCCTAATACCGCGGTTAGAGTGGCCACTGATTCGATGTATATACACAATAAGTACAAATCAGCTGTAGCGGCATTCACAGATCCCGAAGAAAATTGGGGGCGTTGGCGATTTAAAAAGGAGATGCTACATGAGTATTGTGAATCCGCAGACGTTGCCATGGATGATAAATATCTTTGTTGTAACCGTATTGAAATTCAATCAGAATTTTCTAATGCACCACCGGTATCTGATCCAGTATGTAGATATAAGACAGTTTATTTAAACGGTTGTGGTGGGTCAGGAAAGACAACTCGTGCAATTGAATTATTCCGTGGGAAAAATCCTACGGATTTCACAAACATGATTGTGCTAACACCGACTCACAGACTCGCCAGAGAGATGATACAACGAGGGGTAAATGCTTGCACTTACCACAGTTTTTTTCGATGGAAGGGTGACAAATGGACTCCTGAGCGTATGGGTGATAAATTCATTCCTAAAATCATCATTTGGGATGAAATATGCACAGTGTCATTAGATGTATTAAAAACATTTCTTGAGTGGTTGTTAAACAAAAACACAAAAGTCGTCATGTGCGGTGATCACGGCCAACCACCACCATTTGTCGGTGCATCTCCACATGAATGGCTAAGGGGTTTTGTAGACTATTATGAAGAAATTACCACTGATTATAGATCACTTGATGAACGATTACGAGAATTTAAAAAACTAATTAGATTACAACCGGATAGAATCCAATGCGAAATAGCGCGTGAAGTGATTTCAGAAACTCCAATGAATGATTTCTGGGAAACATGGAGACCAAACGATTTGATCATTGCAAGTAGAAAAATAGTCAGGGATACACTTCAGATGAAGTTATTTGAATTGCATAAAGAAAAATTTGCAACGCTTCCAGTACCCCTTTGTTATAGGCCATCGGATACACGAAAACAGAATATTGAAGTTGATATTCCAGGACAGAGTGAAAAACAAATTCTCGTATTAAATGATATTGTGCTGGTTGATATCAATGTCGTTGAAGATGTATTGCGTGCTAATAAATCCCCGTGGACGCTAGGATACGCAGCAACAACACACTCTTCACAGGGATTGACTATATCGAATACAATTGTTTGGATGGTGGATAATCACATCGAATGGTCGAATTTAGTCTATCTCGCAGTATCCAGAGTACGAAAAATAAATCAACTTCGAAGAGTTGTCCTCGATGATGAAATCATTGGTGATGATAATGACACAACAATGGATGATATTGATGTTAGCATCATTAATAAAAAAAACTCTCCGGTTACAAACAAGAGGACAAAAAAAAACAACGAGAATTTGATATTGATGCTAAATTAATAATTCCGCTGAAACAACAACAGAATAATCACTGCGCGAGTTGCAATTGTATAATGCGTTGGCAGTATTCGGATAAGGATCCTCGCCAATTCACCATAGACAGAAAAAATAACAATCTCGGTCATGTCAGAAATAATGTGATGTTGACTTGTCTTGAGTGCAACAGACGCAACGGCGCTAGTTAAGACCATGCGGTGGCAATTGAGTATCCTCGGGAATCACTTGTAGTTGTTGTCGAGTAAAACCCCGCTGAGGGGCAGTTGAATCCAGTTTATAGACTGGAGGTCTACCAGTTGATCGTGTTATACTAGATATCTTATGCGTAGTGACGCTCCAAATAGGAACAGTAGCCCTTTTTCTACCCCCTTCAAGCTCTCCTGGTTCGTATAAGTACCTCACAATGACACTACTACCAAGAATTGGTTCTTTGAAATCTTTTTGTGGTTTTTCAGGTATTGACTTCTTTTTAATCGCGTTGATAGGTTTCATGTTGATTGTTCTAGTAATCTCGTTATTCAGTGCAGTAATCACAGATGGTAATCTTTTAACCCATTCACGGGATCGCTTTTCTTGAATGAATTCTTTTGCGTATTGATATCCAAATAACCGCTCAGCAATCGTCCGATTAAATCGTTCTACAATGGCCTGATCGCGATGTAGCGCAGTATGCCCTCGTCGTAAGGTGACATTATGATGTTTCATTGTTGATAACACTACACCCTGAAATTCCTTGCCAGGATCAACTTGTAACAGATTTGGCCAGTGCAGAGGACCTCGTCGATAAATCCTTTCAAATGCAGAAGCGACTTCAGTGGCTGATTTTGTTTTTAACGGTTCTGCTTCTTTGTATCGACTTGCAATATCAACTACGGTTAAAGCGTATTTGTAACCACGATCATGTGGCAGAAATAATATATCAGCCTGATGAACTTCATTAGGAGCGGTCACATCAAAATGCGAGAATTGAATTTGTTTAGGCGGTGGTAGATAAATTTGCCATAGTGCCTGTTTGGATAACCAATTAGCCGCAGTGGTTTTTTTCACTTTTGCAGCGCTAGCGAGTTTATGGACTGCTGATTTACCCCTCCAGTATCCTCTTGGGGAATAATAAATTGATTCCATATTATTAATTACCAGCACATAACATCAATTTACTTTTCATAGCCGATTTTACCAACCACAAAGCCAATTTTTCTTTGAAGGATTTATCAGGAATAGCATTTAACGCATGAATTAATTTCACATCCGCGAGATGCCTGTTTTGCAGATTGCTGCTTTTATAAGCAACATCATGAAGGTGACAGGCCTTATCAATGGCGTTTATTGGTTCTTCACCGGGGTTGGGTTGATTTTGATTATTGAGTCTGATATCAAGTCTGGTTCCTGGTCCACAGTAGCTATATCCTGGGAGGTGCTTTTCTCCGGGGTATTTTGCCCATGGGGTTCCAGGGAGCTTTGCCAATTTGGCTGCGATATCACCTCCTCGTTTTTTTAAAAATCAGATCTCATAGACACAAATCTAAATTTCTTTGTACCACATTGCACGCATTTACCAGAAAGCGCTGATCGGTTATTTTTAGTTGTAACCGTCGTCACATCATCTGTGCCAGTACGCGTTTTACACTTCACACAATATAGATCCATAATTTATGTATAGAAATATGGATATAATTGATTTTTCAGCGACTAAAACAAGAGAACCAATTAAGCATCATGCAGCGCTACCAAACTCTATCCGGATGATTATAATCGGGCCATCTGGATCCGGTAAAACGCAATTGTTGCTCAATTTAATAATGAGATGGATGAAGTGGGATAAGTTGTATTTAATTGCCCCTAGCGTAGATGATCAACGATGTTATGAAGTGTTAAAGGATTTTAATGAAAACGCTTCAGAAATTAAGGGTGAGAACGCCATTGATTTTATAACCGATATCGATGAAGCACCGAGTATTGATGATATTGATGGAGATATTAACAATTTAGTCGTATACGACGATATAATGTTGGATAAACAAAAGAATCCTGCTAGAATATTTTCCCGTGGGCGTCACAAAAACACTGACGTGATATATGTCACTCAACGCTACACTCAGGTTCCAAAAGTGATCAGAGATAACTGCAATTTATTGTCTGTATTCAACGGAGTTGATACTCATACTCTTAGAAATATTTGGCAGACATGGTGTTCTGATATGGACTTCAATCAATTTCGAGATTTCTTTAGTCATGCTCAGTCGACTCCGCACGGATTCGCAACAATAAATCTACATGATCCTCGGACACGATATCGTATCGGACTTGATCAAATATTCGGTTAAAATCGTAAAAGAATTATTAACCCAGAACTGAAAACTTTAGCAGCAGAGAGGGTGGATGACCACATCGTTGCGAGCAAAATCGTAAAATCTCCGTTTTTGCAAAAATGGAGACTTTTTCTTTTGGTTAAATGAGATTTCGTTGGAAACCTGATATTTTGTTCGAAAACGTTATCTATAGGCCATATTTTGCTCGAAAACATGATCTGGAAGCCTTATTTTTGCTTGAAATCGTGGTCTGTTCACCCTCTCTGCTGCTTCCGAGTTTTGATGAGACAAGAGATCACGTGCTCCTGTGACGCAATACTAGCCATTCCTCGAATACAAATAAAACATGGCTTGCGAGACAGGAGGAGACCAGATTAGGTTGCACATTCAAAAGTTGAACCTGCTTCTGAGATATGCTCATAACTATATCTGTTGAAGTATGTTTTAAAAATGTGTTTATATTGTGCTCAGTAACCTGGTCTGAAGAAGAAACTGATGAATTTAATAAGGTCTTAACAGATTTCTTCACTGTCAGTACAACTAACACTGATTGCGACAGCGGGTGTCTACCAAGAAAGTGCTTCCTTGTTTTCTCTCTATATAATTTGTGTGCCTCCAGTTTAGAATGCAATTGATATTTTTGTCTCCCTGTGTTTTGAATTGAAATATGTAGCTTTGTTAATTTCCAGTAACTATTTCCAGTGTAACTTGGTGCACACAATACATTTTCAGCAAATTTCTAATCAGTGCAATCCATGATAACGATCAAGTCTTCATAGACCAGATTTTAAATTTTTTATCGCCTTTTTTATTTTGTCGTGTGTGGAAGCAATTATGACCCAATGGTCAGCAGGTTGGTCACAGAATCAGAGTAGTGCAGATTTGAATCCTGTCCAGACCATCTCTGGTCAGTAGCAGTTATGTTTTTCTGGGCGTTTTACTTTGCTGTCTCTGCCTTCATACTATATAGTCTTTCATGCCATTAAACAACAACAACAACACAATTAGATTTTGTCTGGTATGAATACTGTTCATAAAATTTGATATTGTAATCATTTTGAATATCTTTTCTGCCTGACATGGACAAGAAGTGCTTTAAGATCACAACATGATGTGCAGTCATATAGGCTGGGAAATGCTGCTTATATTATTTTATTTTTTCTATTACAAATAAAGGAGAATTAATTGATTTCCTCCAAAAGAATCACCTGTCTCAGTGTATGAAGTTGCTGAATATGCAGACTGCCTGTATAGAAACACGAGCAAAACTATTTAATGATAGAAAGACAATAAGACAGAACATAATTAGCATCAAAATTGGTTGATTTAGATGGAGTTTTTTGTCATGCCTTTATTACTGCCATGACCTTTCATTAATATTTTTAATTTGTAATTTTAAAATGGATGCCGTAGTAGTTACATGCAATCTTGGTTCTTATGATACTCTGCCTGTCAGCGAATTAAAGACATTACAATTATAAATAAATTTCTGAGCAAATATATCAATTTCAGATTGATTTCATGTAGATACTATTTAGCGTAACATTTTACAAACTTTACTAGGACTGCTGATAAACAGCTATCTGATACCACTACCGTAAGGTAGCAGTGATTCCAATTTTTCAGTAGGCAGTTGGCTCAGACCTCTCACCTCTGCATAAATGTCCAAATATGAAAAATATAGTGGGAATATTAAGAGGGAATCTGGATTAGAAAGCAGACTCCCATTCCTTTTAAACAGTATCGAGTCACATTTGTAGTCTAAAATGTTGACTCTGTGAGCTGAACATTGGTGCTAAACTATAACACAGTTATGCGTAGCTTGAAATATTTGGTTCAGATCTTAATTAGGTCAGAGGAGAAATAGGAGATTGTCATTCCTTGTATTATATATTAAGAAACGATACTACTAGCCCCTGTATCAGTAAAGGTTTAAGGACTGGTTTATTGCATTACAAGCAGACATGTTGATTTTACACAAAATGTAATCCTTGTTTATACAGTAGTATATAACTTTGAAGGTATTTTTTATCAATATTTAAATTAACTCTTTGTGATTAAGCCATTTTAAGTGATTGATTTTTAACCCAATTGTCTTAAATAGTTGAACTTGGATGCAGGAGATCGTGGATTCGATCCCCGGCCGAGTCTTACCAAACACTTACAAAAATGGTACTTACAAGTGCTTCGCTTGACTCTCAGCATTGAGAGGTTAGTGATAGGACTAGTCGGTCTGATGTCAGTATAATCTTTACCACTCGGTCAGGATACGTCTCAAGCATGATGCCCCAGTGCTAGACATCACTATAAATTACAACATTGCAGATATCGTAGCTATGTGAATGAAAAATTGTTAAAGCTGCGTTAAAAATCCAAATCAAACAAACACTCTCTCTCTCTCTCTCTCTCTCTCTCTCTCTCTCTCTCTCTCTCTCTCTCTCTACTGCACTTGTTACAAATGATATGTTCTTTACAACACACAAACAAACCCCATTAACAATAAGATCAGATAAGATAAGAACTCTTTATTTCAGACTACAAAGTCCATACCTTTACATTAAAGAAAAAAATAAAACACAAGGTATATTTTATACGTATGTATATATATATATATATATATATATATATATATATATATATATATATATATATATATATATATATATATATATATTGTTACGGCTATTGGATTTAATTTATTTATTTTTTATTGTTAAATCCAAATTTGTCATTTAGGGTTTAATATTCATTAATTGGGAGATTTTTTTTCTAGAAACTTCAGGTTGACCACTCTAACTGTAAACAAGTTTTTGACCTTGGCTTGGTTACCTCTTTATCTGACCTTGCTTTAGATTGATAAACAGGTCTTTAATACTATTGGTTCATTTCAAGGATAACTTTCATTTTTAGTTCTTGGGGTGTAGGACATATCTAGAATACGTGACTTGCTGCAGGTAGTGACCTTCCATGAATTTCTAGAAAGATCGTGTGATCACTTGTTTACTTAAGAAAAACAAGTTATATAGACTTGTTTGGGATAGAACAATTCAGTAGAATTTTGGGCTTTAAAATGAACAGTTGCGTATTCATGTTTGAGTTATAATTTTTATTATCTTGTTCTGGACTTTGTGTCAATTCATTGAAGAAAGAGGATTTATTATCTATTTGGAGGAGAAAACATGTGCTCATAATTCATTTGGATGATAAATTAAACAAGAACTGCATCACATGACATTGTCAGCCATTTTGGATTACATCGTCAAGATACGAACCTGGAACTATTAGAACATTTATTGATCAGACTTACAATTCTATTAGTGGATTATTTTTGTGAATTCTATATTGGATTAATGTTGGATTTGATTATCTAAAACTGTAAGTTTATTTATTTTATGAAAATAATTGTACTTAATAAATTCATTGTTCAATTTATACAAGCTTGTTAGTTTTCACTCTTTCTGTGTTGCTGCTTATTCGAGCCTAAGCACGTAACATAGAATTGGTGGCTATCGTCCGGATTGAGATTTGAGATAAATTTGAATTTAAATTTGAATTTCCCCTAGTTTTTGAAAATTTTAAATCTTTAGTGAGACTCACACGATTGTATTAAAATGACATCTAAGGTAGAAATATTTCTTTCTAATCCTACCAAGGAGCAATTAGATCTTTTCAAAAAAGAGGAGTTGGTTCAACTTGCCAGAAAATACGATCTTTCTGAAGTCAAGGCTTCTTTAACGAAACAAGATATCAAACAAATTTTGGTTCAATATTTGGTAGAACAGGATGTTTTGGAACAAAGTGCTTTGATTTCAGTCAGTAAGTCTACACCAGACTCTGACATTAAATTGAAGGAATTAGAATTAAAATTAAAGATGGAATTAGAGTTAAAGAAGCTGAAACTTCAGGAAAGAGAGAATGAAAAGCAATTACAATATAAAAAAGAGGAGAAAGAAAGACTATTACAATTTGAAAAAGAGGAGAGAGAGAGAGACAGGAAAGGTTACAAGAAAAACAAATTGAACGAGAGAGAGAGAGAGAGAGAGAGAGAGAGAGAGAGAGAGAGAGAGAGAGAGAGAGAGAGAGAGAAGGAAGAAAGAGAATATCAGTGTAAAATGAAAGAATTAGAGCTGGCAAGTGAAAAACTCCATCATACTTCAAATCAAAATTTTGATATAACAAGGAATATTAGATTAGTGCCCCCTTTCAGAGAAGAAGAGGTAGACAAATACGTCATTCGTTTTGAGAAAGTTGCTGAAAATTTAAAGTGGCCAAGAGAATATTGGACCATGTTATTACAATGTGTACTTACTGGTAGGGCTAGTGATATTTACTGTTCACTGTCCGTTCAGCAAAGTGGTGATTATGATGTGGTTAAAGAATGCATTTTCCGGGGTTATGAGTTAGTTCCTGAAGCTTATAGGCAAAAATTCAGAAATTACAGAAAAGAAGCTGGACAAACTTATGTCGAATTTGCTAGAGAAAATGAGCAGATTTTTGATAGATGGTGTTTAGCCAAGAAAGTCAAACAAGATTATCAAAATCTCACGCAAATTATATTAATTGAAGAGTTCAAAAACTGTGTCCATAGTGATGTTAGAACTTATCTTGATGAGCATAAGATTGAAACCTTGGAAAATGCTGCTCGAGCTGCTGACGAATATTCTTTGACGCATAAAGTTCATTTTGTTAACAAGACTTCTACTCAACAATTTAATGGCAGAAAAGTATTTCCGCCTAATTCAAGCCCTTCTAAAACTCAAACTAACACAACTTTCAAAAATCAGACTTCAGAGAAGTTTGATTATAGATCCTTGTCTCTTCCGACGTGTAACTTTTGCAAGAAAAAAGGACACGTTATTTCTGATTGCTACAAATTGAAAAATAGGCATCAGAATCAAGACAGGCCTGTTCCAAATGCTCTTATTTACAAGAGATCAAGGTCACAGTCATGTATTGAAAGCAATACATTTGTTGGGTCTAATAAATCCCAGTCTGATTTTGATATGGAGAATTATGAACCATTCATATCGAAGGGTTCTATATCACTCTTGGGTGATTCAGCCAATCCCACCCCTATTAAAATTTTAAGGGACACAGGAGCCTCTCATAGTCTTTTATTATCAGGTACTTTGCCTTTTTCTGAGAAGTCTTCTTCTAATGAAAGTGTTCTTATTCAGGGAGTAGAGTGCGGCGTTGTTAATGTTCCTCTCCATTGTGTAAATTTGTCATCAGACTTAGTATCAGGACCTGTGACAATCGGAACGGTCTCGGTTTTACCTGTTGAGGGAATAGATTTCTTGCTAGGCAACGACTTAGCTGGGGACAAGGTTGTGGTTAATCCACTTGTAACTGACAAGCCTAATTTGGATCAGAAAGTTGATCCAATTGAAAAAGAAATCCCTGATATATGTCAAGCTTGTACAGTTACCAGAGCTATGGCAAAGAAAGCTCTTGAGAATGAAGTTGATACGGGCAGTATTCCCTTGGCTGACATATGTATAGGTCAGGCTTTTGATGAGGTCATATTTACTTCTTGTTTAGATCAATCAGAAAGTATTGATCATAGTGATCCTCTTTTAACAACTCATTCTCTTTATTCTAATCAGGGTGATGATTTTGAGAATGATGTTACAGAAGGCAGCATTCCTTCAACTGACCCTTGTATAGGTCAGGTTTTTAATGAGGTCTATTTTACTCTTGGTTTAGATCAATCATAAGGTATTGATCATAGTGATCCTTTTTTAAAAACTCATTCTCTTAATCAAGGTGATAAACGACAGTCACTTGTCGTCGAACAGGAAAAAGATCCTGAGATCTCCTGTTTGTTTCAAAGGGTCATAAATGAGCCTGAAGTCACTGAAGTTCCTGTCTGTTATTTCATTAAAAATGGAATTCTTATGAGAAAATGGAGACCTTCCGAGTTACCTGTTGGTGATGATTGGTCAGTGAACTATCAAATAGTAGTTCCAGAACCTTACAGACAGGAAATACTTAATCTGGCCCATGAAACTCCTTTAGCTGGTCATTTAGGGATTAAGAAAATGTATCACAACATCTTGACTCACTTCTATTGGCCAAAAATCAAAAGTGATGTTGCCAAATACTGTAGATCTTGTCATACTTGTCAAATGGTAGGAAAAACCAATCAGAAGATACCTAAGGCTCATCTGCAACCTATTCCTGCCTTTGATAAATCATTTGGCAGAATTATGGTACATTGTGTAGATCCCTTACCCAAGACCAAGTCAAATAACCAATACCTGTTGACCATAATGTGTGCGTCAACAAGGTTTTCAGAGGTTATTCCGTTGAGGAATATAAAATTTAAAACTACAGTAAAAGCTTTGATAAAGTTTTTTTTTACTCAGTATGGCCTTCCCTAATCTATTCAGTTTGATCAAGGTTCAAACTTTATGTTTGGAATTTGCCAGCAGGTTATGAATGAATGCCCAATTCAGCAATTCAAGTTAAAAATGAAACTATGGTTTGAAAGAACTACAAGGGAGAGAACTTTTGAGTCTGATAATGAAGTTGTGCTACTCTTGTTCATTCTTCTTACTTTTCTTCAAATTAGATATTACGGCCCTTACAAAGTTAAGAAGAAAATGAATTAGTTAAATTATAGTATTAGTGCTCATGTGATCTAAATAAATTATAGGAGTACCAGTATATTGAAAGAGATAGCCATGTTAAATATATAATTAATTTAGTAGTACCTGTCCCACATAGTGAAGGAATATCATCGGATTTTACTGACTTTGGAGCGACGAATTGTTGGAATTCAAAAATTATGAAAAATCTAGACCAGAAACTTTTACATTTGCAACTACAAGAAAGAAATGAACTGAAAGTTATTATTATTATATGAGCACTTATGTCCAGATATTCTTACAAGGACAAACAAAATTTTCATGACGTTGAAATTGAAAATTCCAAACAGCATCCATGCTGGACGAGTCCACTCAAATAGGAATTCTTGAAAAAGGAAATTAATATTTGCTGGAGAATGATAAGCCCAGTAAAAGTGATTGGAGTTCACCATGCATACTTGTTTCAAAATCAAATAAAACTTTCCGTATGTGTACTGATTATAGGAAGGTGAACAGAGTGACAAAAACAGATTCATTCCCATTACCAAGAATTGACAATTGTATTGATAAAATTGGGAATGCCAGGTATGTCACCAAATTTTGACCTTCTGAAAGGATTTTGGAAGATTCCACTACGGAAAGAGCAAAGGAAATGTCAATATTGTGACTCCAAATGGACTCGACCAATATAAAAGAAAGTTCAATTCAACGTCTCATAAAAATGATCATCTCTGGTCTAGAAAATTGTGACGTCATCATCTACAACATCTAGCAACAATTAGAAAGTTCTTTGACAGACTCACTAATGCGTGTCTGACTGTTAACTTTTTTAAAAGTGAGTTCTGCCCTGCTAGAGTGGCTTTCTTGGGACATTTTGTTGGACATGGACAAGTTAAAAGGTTGAGGCTATTTCTTGATAATATAATTGCAGGGGTTTTTTTTCCTGTGTATAACAATTCATTATATTGTGTAATTGATATTAATTCTTTTAACCTTAGATGTAAATTGGTTTGTGATAAAAAGAAAGTTTAATCATATAAACCTTTCTTTTTATTTTATGGGGGAAGGTGTTACGGCTATTGGATTTAATTTATTTATTTTTTTATTGTTAAATCCAAATTTTTCATTTAGGGTTTAATATTCATTAATTGGGAGATTTTTTCTAGAAAATTCAGGTTGACCACTCTAACTGTAAACAAGTTTTCGACCTTGGCTTGGTTACCTCTTTATCTGACCTTGCTTTAGATTGATAAACAGGTCTTTAATATTATTGGTTCATTTCAAGGATAACTTTTTTTTTTAGTTCTTGGGGTGTAGGACATATCTAGAATACGTGACATGCTGAAGGTAGTGACTTTCCATGAATTGCAAGAAAGATCGCGTGATCACTTGTTTACTTAAGAAAAACAAGTTATATAGACTTGTTTGGGATAGAACATTTCAGTAGAATTTTGGGCTTTAAAATGAACAGTTGTGTATTCATGTTTGAGTTATAATTTTTATTATCTTGTTCTGGACTTTGTGTCAATTCATTGAAGAAAGAGGATTTATTATCTATTTGGAGGAGAGAACATGCGCTCATAATTCATTTGGATGATAAATTAAACAAGAACTGCATCACGTGACATTGTCAGCCATTTTGGATTACATCGTCAAGATTCGAACCTGGAACTATTAGAACATTTATTTATCAGGACTCTTACAACTCTATTAGTGGATTATTTTTGTGAATTCTATATTGGATTAATGTTGGACTTGATTCTCTAAAACTGTAAGTTTATTTATTTTAGGAAAATAATTGTACTTAATAAATTCATTGTTCAATTTATACAAGCTTGTTAGTTTTCACTCTTTCTGTGTTGCTGCTTATTCGAGCCTAAGCACATAACAATATATATATATATATATATATATATATATATATATATATATATATATATATATATATATATATATATATATATATATATATATATATATCACAGGAGTCACATATTATTATTATTCTATATATAATGCTGAAAAAACTTAAGGTACGATACGTTATTAATCAAAAAATCAAATATATAAAATAAGCTAGCAGCAATACGAAATTGTTCTTTCATTTGCACGTTTATTTTATTTAATAAAATCAAACAAAAGATAACGCTGCGAACAGGATTCGAACCTGCGCGGGCAATACCCATTGGATTTCAAGTCCAACGCCTTAACCACTCGGCCATCGCAGCTCCATGACAACAAGAGCGTCCTCTTATTTTCTTAAACAAAATCTGTATAAATCTCGTGAACAAGCATTTACAATATGAACGTGCATACTTAATCGTAAAATTATTTGTCTTTTGGGATACTATTGTATCGATACTATGTGTTTATTTTTCTTAAGGAAAATTTAAATTAAGACGAGAAGCTAACATTAGACACTACTGTGACTAATCATAAGTGAATCGCAGATTTAAATAGTGTCGCTCAAAGACTGAAAGAGTCAAACTTTGGGGTGGGTGGGGTGAGAGCGGACTGTTTATTTATGTAAACCGTACTATTTATTAACTTTAACGACAGTTTATTTTCAATTTTAAAAAATGATACATTACATATACTTGAAACCGGTTTAACTACCTCCATAAGGAAGTGTGTGTGTGTGTGTGTGGTGTTGTAGGATTTAACGGCATAATTTAAGAACAAAGACAGTCTATATATGGCGGCCAATATAAATGGTGGAGGAAGAACCCGGGAAATTCCCGGAAAGAACTACCAACCTACAAGAAGCTACTTGCAAGGCTACCAAAGAAAATAATCAGAACTTTTTCTGTAGTCATTTCTAGTAATACTTTAAAAACAAATACTAATTATTATTAAAGCGTAACTAACTGTGAGAAAGATGTCTGACCTTTTGAACCCCATCTCCACAAGGAGTTACATTTACTCCAAAGAAGCATAAAATGTTAATTACATACAAACGTTACTCAGTGCACCAGATAACTTTTGGGACCGATTGGGTATTTCACTCATAAAATTAAACTTAATTGAGCGAAGTTCAATTTTTACTATAATAACCGGGTATTTTTAAATTTTAAAGAATAATCACAATACAAATCATTTTTGTTTTTCTTCTCAAGTAAAATCGATTTCTCTACACTCACATGATCCTTGGGGACATTTTCTCTATCAAGGACCTCTGTACAAATTTGGTGTTCCTTCATCAGACCAAACATTTTTCACTTAGTATTTGGTACAATCAGCGGCGTTGCTAGGGTTGGTGTCACCCAGTGCGGTAAACTCATGGTGTCACCCCTCCTGACTTCCACCATGGATTTCTTCTTCTTAAAATAAGTCCACAGTATAAAAATGACAAGAACAAAAACAAATTAATTGAAGGTCAGATGAAAAAAGTATTTAAGAACTGTAACAACGTTAAGTTGTAGTTATTTTTACATTAAACTTACTTTATTTAAAATTTTCCTTTTGGTGTCACCCCTCTGAGATGGTGTCACCCGGTGCGGTCCGCACCCCCTAGCGACACCACTGGGTATAATGCATACTTCTCAATCTCTTCTCAGTTATCATTTACATCAATTACTTATATAACTAGGAAAAGGCATGATACATTGGTTTCAAAGAACTACATCAATTTGGTAAGGATTGTCTCCAAAACTCAATTTCTTATATTTTTGCTTTCATCATATTTGTCGATGATGTAATCGAGTCTGATTCAACAAATTTATCAGCTACATCTGAGAAATGATTTCTCACTACATGTACTGATGCTGAAGATGGACTGTAATTTGGCGGGGGAAAAACTCCCAAAAGATTGTTGAAATTTTCAATAGACTTTTGGGCTTCGAAGATTTTTTTCCCTTGTTTTCCTGACATCTTTAGTGTTTGATATTATCTGAACAATTAATTGTATGCAAGAAACAAACAAGCTGGACTGGTATAACTTAGACTGGTTTTCTGTACTTGTTTACATCATAAGTATTTTCTTTTTAAGTTTATTCTATCAGGTAACAGAGTAATAATTGTTTTTCCATAGACCTCAATGCTAATATTTGGAGAGATAAATATATTTTCAATCCCAATTTAGCGTGCATGTTACACACTGTTATAGAGAACAATGTTAGATTGTCAATTTGACGATGACAGAACCAGGTACTCCATTGCATATAAGAGAGATAACTCTGCTGGAAGTAGACAGGGGTATGAGTTATCTAGTTACAACATACTTATTTTCAGTCAGGTGTATCACATTTTCAAAAAAATCATAAAATATACAAAATATGATCTATATAGGAATTAGCATAAATTAACATGTTGCCAAGAGGCTTAACTTTTATTTTAGCCAAACAGAAAGTACAACTCTTACATAATCCACCAAACATAGCTAGTGTTGTTGTTTATTTCTGAATGCAAGGTTCCCTATGCCTTAAGCTCCACCCACCTGGACTTGCGCAATTGGTACCGTTATACCATCAATGATGTATGTGGTACCACAGGGGCTCGTATCGTTGCTTACAATCGACCGGTCCTACATATACTATATTATATAGTATATGTAGGACCGGTCGATTGTAAGCAACGATACGAGCCCCTGTGTGTGGTACCATGTAATAATATTAGATGTAATGTTTAAATGACTCTTTGTTTAAAAAAATGTATGCACAGAGACATCATTTTTTTACGTGAAAGAAAGATCCTTACATATGTGGCATATTTGAAGGAGAAACCTTATATGAAACATTTTAAATGAGTGAAATACATCGATTCACAGCTTATCTGGGGCAATGATGACTTGGCAAGCAACACAATATTTGAATTTGTCAAACATTATTGGTAGCCAATGAGAATTACAAATGAAATGACCAATAAGGAATTAATGCAAATTATTTTGGAAATTATGAACAGCACACATTAAAACTGACACAACTGACCATGACATAATCTACTTTTCTAAGTTACTGAGACATATTCATATGTACACTGGGGTGAAAGAAGAAATCTCATTTAGTATCATTGGGGGTGGGTTTATAAATAAATGAGTGTTTGTCAGCCCCAATAGCTCCTACATTTGAAGCATTATTTTACCATCTAACTGTAGACAAACATGTGAACCTTGTATTACCTCGTGTTGCGTCATTATGACCCAATGTCTTGTTTTGTATTTTTATTTGGCCTTGCATAACCCTTGCCCATTCCCTTGCAATTTTGTTTTGTCTAGTTTTGCATAGCCTCATGTAGAGTCATATGGCTGGCTTGTCTTTTATCATTTTTGTGCCATGAATCACATTGCATGGCCCTTGCCTAATGTCTTATATTGCTTAGCATACCATAGCCCTGTGTGACCTCACATTGCATGGCCCATGCCTAATGTCTTATATTGCTTAGCATACCCTAGCCCTGTGTGACATAACATTGCATGGCCCATGCCTAATGTCTTATATTGCTTAGCATACCCTAGCCCTGTGTGACCTCACATTGCATGGCCCATGCCTAATGTCTTATATTGCTTAGCATACCCTAGCCCTGTGTGACATCACATTGCATGGCCCATGCCTAATGTCTTATATTGCTTAGCATACCCTAGCCCTATGTGACATCACATTGCATGGCCCATGCCTAATGTCTTATATTGCTTAGTATACCCTAGCCCTGTGTGACCTCACATTGCATGGCCCATGCCTAATGTCTTATATTGCTTAGCATACCCTAGCCCTGTGTGACCTCACATTGCATGGCCCATTCCTAATGTCTTATATCGCTTAGCATACCCTAGCCTTGTGTGACCTCACATTGCATGACCAATGCCTAATGTCTTATATTGCTTAGCATACCCTAGCCCTGTGTGACCTCACATTGTATGGCCCATGCCTAATGTCTTATATTGCTTAGCATACCCTAGCCCTGTATGACCTCACATTGCATGGCCCATGCCTAATGTCTTGTATTGCTTAGCATACCCTAGCCCTGTGTGACCTCACATTGCATGGCCCATGCCTAATGTCTTATATTGCTTAGCATACCCTAGCCCTGTGTGACATCACATTGCATGGCCCATGCCTAATGTCTTATATTGCTTAGCATACCCTAGCCCTGTGTGACCTCACATTGCATGGCCCATGCCTAATGTCTTATATTGCTTAACATACCCTAGCCCTGTGTGACATCACATTGCATGGCCCATGCCTAATGTCTTATATTGCTTAGCATACCCTAGCCCTATGTGACATCACATTGCATGGCCCATGCCTAATGTCTTATATTGCTTAGTATACCCTAGCCCTGTGTGACCTCACATTGCATGGCCCATGCCTAATGTCTTATATTGCTTAGCATACCCTAGCCCTGTGTGACCTCACATTGCATGGCCCATGCCTAATGTCTTATATCACTTAGCATACCCTAGCCTTGTGTGACCTCACATTGCATGACCAATGCCTAATGTCTTATATTGCTTAGCATACCCTAGCCCTGTGTGACCTCACATTGCATGGCCCATGCCTAATGTCTTATATTGCTTAGCATACCCTAGCCCTGTGTGACCTCACATTGCATGGCCCATGCCTAATGTCTTGTATTGCTTAGCATACCCTAGCCCTGTGTGACCTCACATTGCATGGCCCATGCCTAATGTCTTATATTGCTTAGCATACCCTAGCCCTGTGTGACCTCACATTGCATGGCCCATGCCTAATGTCTTATATTGCTTAGCATACCCTAGCCCTGTGTGACCTCACATTGAATGGCCCATGCCTAATGTCTTATATCGCTTAGCATACCCTAGCCTTGTGTGACCTCACATTGCATGACCAATGCCTAATGTCTTATATCGCTTAGCATACCCTAGCCCTGTGTGACCTCACATTGCATGGCCCATGCCTAATGTCTTATATTGCTTAGCATACCCTAGCCCTGTGTGACCTCACATTGCATGGCCCATGCCTAATGTCTTGTATTGCTTAGCATACCCTAGCCCTGTGTGACCTCACATTGCATGGCCCATGCCTAATGTCTTATATTGCTTAGCATACCCTATCCCTGTGTGACCTCACATTGCATGGCCCAAGCCTAATGTCTTGTATTGCTTAGCATACCCTAGCCCTGTGTGACATCACATTGCATGGCCCATGCCTAATGTCTTATATTGCTTAGCATACCCTAGCCCTGTGTGACCTCACATTGCATGGCCCATGCCTAATGTCTTATATCGCTTAGCATATCTAGCCCTGTGTGACCTCACATTGCATGGCCCTTGCCTAATGTCTTTTATTGCTTAGCATACCCTAGCCCTGTGTGACCTCACATTGCATGGCCCATGCCTAATGTCTTATATCACTTAGCATACCCTAGCCTTGTGTGACCTCACATTGCATGGCCCATGCCTAATGTCTTTTATTGCTTAGCATACCATAGTCTTGTGTGACCTCACATCTCATCCTTATGATCCTGTGCCTTGTTTTATATTTTCATTTTGCCTTGTATAATCCTTGCCCATTCCCTTGCATTTTTCTTTTTCCTAGCCTTGCATAACCCAATGATGCATCATCTGGCTGCTTTTTTTATTGTGTTCATTTGTTGCCATGCCTCAACTTGCATAGGACTTGTCTTATCTTATCCTAACCTTGTGTGACCTTGCTTTAATTCATTATGACCCTGTGTCTTGTTTTGCATTTTTATTTTGCCTAGCCTTGCATAGCCTCATGCTGCACCATTTGGCTGTCTTGTATTTTACCATGTTCTTTTTTAGCCATGTCTCACCTTCCATACCCTTACATAATGATTTGCCTTGTTCTGCATACCCTAGCATTGTGTGACCATGCATTGCATCATTATGATCCCGTATTTAGTTTTGTGTTGTAATTTTGCCTTGCATAACCCTTGCCCATTCCCATGTTTGTTTGTGTCTAGTCTTGCTTAGCCTCATGTTGGGTCATTTGGCTGCCTTGTCTTTTATTCTGTACTTTTTTTGCCATGCCTCACCTTGCATAGCCCTTGTTTAATGTCTTGCCTTGCTTAGCATACCCAAGCACTGTATGACCTCATGTCATGTCATTGTGACCCAGTGTCTTGTTTTGAATGATCGTTTTGCCTTGCATAACCCTTGCACATTTTCTTGCATTTTTGTTTTGCCCTTCCTTGCCCAACCTCATTTTGCATCATTTGGCTGCTCCTCTTTTACCATGTTCTTTTTTTGCCATGCCACACATAGCTCTTGCCTAATGTTTTGCCATACTTAACGTACCATAGCAATGTAAGCCCTCAGGTCACATCATTCTTATCCTCTGTCTTGTTTTATATTTTCATTTTGCCTTGCAAAACCAATCCCTGTTCTCTTGCATTGTTGTTTTGCCTAGCCTTGCATATCCTCATGTTACATCATTAGGTTACCTTTTCTTTTAACATGTTTTTTTCCCATGTCTCACTTTGCATAGACCTTGTAAAATGTCTTGCCTGACTTTGTATACCATAGCATTGTGTGCCCTCTCACTGCATAGTTATGACCCCATGTCTTGTTTTGTATTTTCATTTTACCTTGCATAAACCTTGCCCATTCCCTTGCATTTTTGTTTTGCCTCGCCTTGCTCAGCCTAATATTGCATCATTTGGCTTCTTTGTACTTTACCATGTTCTTTTTTCTGTGATGCCTTGCGTAGTTCTTGCCTAATGTCTTGACATGCTTAGCATACCCTAGCATTGTGTGACCTCACATTGCATCATTATGACCCTGTGTCTTGTTTTGTATTTTCAACTTGCCTTGCATAACCCTTTGCCCATTCCCTTGCATTTTAGTTTTGTCTAACCTTGCATAGCCTCATCATTTGGCTGCCCCTCTTTTATCATGTTCTTCTTTTGCCATGCCTAACCTTGCATAGCTCTTGCCTGCTTTCTTGCCTTGCTTAGCATGCCTTAACCATGTGTGACCTTTGGTCATTATGACCCTGTGTCTAGTTTTGTATTTTCATTTTGCCTTGCATAACCCTTGCCCATTCCCTTGAATGTTTGTTTTGCATAGCCCAATGTTGCATTATTTTTCAGTTTGTCTTTTATTGTGTTCTATTTTAGCTATGCCTCACCTTGCATAGCCCTTGACTATTTTTTGCTATGCTTAGCATACCCTTTCCCAATCCTTTGCATGTTTGTTTTGCCTAGCCTTGCATAGCACTATGCTGCATCATTTGGTTGCCTTGTCTTTTATCATGTTATTTTTGTTGCCATAACTCACCTTGCATAGCACTAGTTAATGTCTTGCCTTGTTTAGCATACCCTAGCATGTTGTGCCTTTGCATCACGTCATTACTTCCCAATGTCTTGTTTTGTATTTTCTTTTTGCCTTGCATAACTCTTGCCCATTCCCTGGTGTTTTTGTTTTGCCTGTCCTTGCATAGCACCATGTTTCATTGGGTGCCATTTTTTTATTGTGGTTTTTTGTGTGCCATGCCTCACCTTGCATAGACCTTGTCTAATGTCTTGCCCTGCTTAGCATACCCTAGCATTGTGTGCCTATGCGTCATATCGTTAAGACCCAGTGTCTTGTTTTGAATTTTAATTTTGCCTTGCATCACCCTTGCTCATTGCCTTGCATTTGTTTTTGCTCAGCCTTTCACAGCCTCTTGTTGCGACATTTGGCTGACTTGTCTTTTGTTGTGTTCTTTCTTTTGCCATGCCTCATCTTGCATTGATGTTTACCATTGTCTTGCCTTTCTTAACATAACATAGCCTTGTGACCTCATTTTGTGTCATCATGGCTGCATGTCCTGTTTTGTATTTTCATTTTACCTTGCATTACACTTACTCATTCCCTTGCATTTGTGTTTTTCATTGCTTTGCATAGCCTGATTTTGCATCACTTGGCTGCCTCATCTTTTATCATTTTCTTGCTATGCCTCACCTTGCATAGCCCTTGACGAATGTCTTGCATTACCTAAGCATACCTTGGCCTTGTGTTACCTTAAGTAGCATTGTTATGATCCCATGTTTTGTTTTATATTTTCATTTTGACTTGCATAATTCTTGCCAATTCTCTTGTGTATTTGTTCTGCTTACCCTTGCACAGCCTAATGTTGCATCATTTGATTGCCCTGTCTTTTAAGATGATCATTTTTTTACATCCCTTTTCTTGCTTTGCTTCTCTTGCCCATATGTGTCCTCGCATTTCATTGTTATGACCCCATGTTTTGTTATGTGCATTACCCTTGATGAATCCATTGAACTTTTTTTCTTTCACTACCTTTGCATAGCCTCATGTTGCATCATTTGACTGCTGTGTATTTTATCATGTATTTTTATTTTCTATGCCTCACATTGTATAGCTCTTGCCTTACTTAGCATACCCTAGCCTTATCTGACCTCACTTCACATCGTTATGACCCCATGTCTTCTTTTTTAGTTTTTCATTTTGCTTTGCCCATTCCCATCATTTTTGTTTTGCTTAGTCTTGCATAGCCTCATGTTGATTCATATGACTGCATTGTCTTTTATCGTGTTCAGACTTTTGGCTGCCTAAGAGACTCTTTTGTGGTGAGCTACAGCAAGTACAGCGATCTCACGGAGGTGAGCAGAAAAACTTCAAAGATAATCTGAAAGCTGCATTGAAAACATTCAACATAAACCCTGATTTCTAGGAGCAAGCATCAAGTGATCGAGTCACTTTGCATACCTCTGTGCACAAAGGCTCAATGTTGTGCAAATCTAGCAGCAGAACAGCAGCTGCAGAGCTGAAGAGGCCAGTCAGAGAGGCATGTGTCATCAACCCTCCTGGAGATATCCCACTCTTCCCCTGTCCCTTATGCAAACTAACATTCCATGCAAGGGTTGGCCTCATCAGCCACCTGCGCACGTATAGAACAGAACCAGCCCCTCCAAACATCGGATGACTAGAGAGGTCCTCATCGAATTGACGAACGGACAACAACATTCATAAATCAAGCTGAACTATAAACAATAGCAGAATTAGCTAGTGTACTACTATCAGAGAAAGAAAGAAAATATAAATGCTAGTCTTCTATCAGGAAGTGGTCTTAGCGTTAGACCATAACACTTATAATAAAAAATGTTGAAACCTGTATCTGATCCAGCATTTGATATCCATCAGTTTTTAAAGATAAATGTATTCGAGATTATCAAGTTTTTAAAGATGAATCTATTCAAGATTATCAATATTATTATGATGCACAACAACTAAATAAGCATGGAAGAATTGAGCTACAAGTATTGGATACGAGTAAATATATCTTACCCCTCTCAAGTATTTATTGGAGTAGATGATAGACTTTAGAAAGCACATGTACAAATTATGGAATTGGTGATAAAAAAATTTTTTGTTAACAATGGAATCATGACATTATTTAACAGTGTGACATACATGATTGACAGAAGAAGAATTAAATCGTGCCCTAAAATATTTATATTTTTACAACAATAATCGGTTTAGCCAGATATTCTGATGATTACACAAGATCACGTGACAATAAATGAAGCTTGGACTGAAGTTGCATCGATGAATTAATATTCAACTTAGGATTTGCTTCACGTAGATCTGTGCTGAGCAACGATGGAGTATTTTCTTGTGCACTGCCACCTGCTCACATCATTGAATTATGATGGAATCTTAGAAAGGTTATTTTCGGAGCAAAGCACACAGTAGTTCTTGTAAGAAAAGCCATAGAGAATGATGCACTCTGGCGACCCAACACAGTTGATGCTGGTAAAGTCATATTAAGAAAACTCTCATTATGGATGCCGGTAATGATTCCAACAATTGCTGATAAACAAAAATTGCTAGATTTTGTGGATCAAGGCTGTGAATAAATATTATCATAATTGACAGTAACAACGTATAGTGTTCAGAATGCTGATAATGTTTTATGTACATGGCACATAACATCACAGCAAGGTGTTTCTGCACCACAACATATTTTCATTGCTTTTCAAAATACTAATTGATTAACCTCTCAAAAAGATAATCCACTGGTTTGTGACATAATTGGGAGATTCTGGGGTTTCTTTGAAGATAAATGGTCAACAAGAACCATCTGAGGATGTATTATTAAAATTTGAAAATAATCATGTAGCATGTGCAAATCATCATTTGATGACTTTTATTGGCCGTGATCAGAATATAGATACTGATTTGCAGATTTCTCAGTGGGATTTCACAAGCTGAATCCAATTTAATATTTTTTGTTGGAACATCTTGATTTAAATAGACAAACATTCATTGATATACATTTTTTATTTTGTGTCAACAGAAACGCTGCAGCAATGCCTAATTACAGAACAGTTACTGTTATTCTTTCAGACAAAGCGGTGTTACTGGAAGGTTCTGGTGCTTTAGAATCAAAAACATGAGTTAAACTTAATCTTTTTCTGAGTTCCATTAAAGATTCAATTGAAGCAGGTGTTATATTTCCAATTCTCAGTGTAAAATCTTAACAATTTTTAATCAAATTAGCATTTTTACAATTAATCAAAATGAGTTTTTGTTTTTACACAGCAAAAGAGGTACTTGAAAAAGCCATCAGAGCGATATTACACTGCCCTCAGGCAGGGCAGAACAATTTAATGTTGACATAATTATTGATGAATATGACCAAGAAGATTTGTTGTTGACACATGAACAATTAAATGAACTAGGCAAAATCATGTTATTATGAGTATGTGTCATAGAGATCCGATTCTGAATTATGCGCATTCCTGTATTGATTTTGATCGGATTAAAAATTTATCTAATTCTTCAGATTGATGGGTATATTGTCTAAATTAAAAAAAACATTATTAGATTGCTTTGTATATTGTCTAAATTAAATAACATTATAAGATTGATGGGTATATTGACTAAATTAAATAACATTATTAGATTGATGGGTATATTGACTAAATTAAATAACATTATAAGATTGATGGGTATATTGACTAAATTAAATAACATTATTAGATTGATGGGTATATTGACTAAATTAAATAACATTATTAGATTGATGGGTATATTGACTAAATTAAATAACATTATTAGATTGATGGGTATATTGCATAAATTAAATAACATTATTAGATTGATGGGTATATTGACTAAATTAAATAACATTATTAGATTGATGGGTATATTGACTAAATTAAATAACATTATTAGATTGATGGGTATATTGACTAAATTAAATAACATTATTAGATTGATGAGTCTTTTGTCAAAATTAAAAAAACATTATTAGATTGATGGGTATATTGCCTAAATTAAAAAACATTATCAGATTGATGGGTATATTTCCTAAATTAAATAACATTATCAGATTGATGGGTATATTGTCTAAATTAAATAACATTATTAGATTGATGAGTCTTTTGTCAAAATTAAAAAAACATTATTAGATTGATGGGTATATTGCCTAAATTAAAAAACATTATCAGATTGATGGGTATATTTCCTAAATTAAAAAACATTATCAGATTGATGGGTATATTTCCTAAATTAAATAACATTATCAGATTGTTGGGTATATTGTCTAAATTAAATAACATTATCAGATTGATGGGTATATTGCCTAAATTAAATAACATTGTTAGATTGATGAGTCTTTTGTCTAAATTAAATAACATTATCAGATTGATGGGTATATTGTCTAAATTAAATAACATTATCAGATTGATGGATATATTGTCTAAATTAAATAACATTATCAGATTGATGGATATATTGTCTAAATTAAATAACATTATTAGATTAATGTTTATATTGTCTAAATTAAATAACATTATCAGATTGATGGATATATTGTCTAAATTAAATAACATTATTAGATTAATGTTTATATTGTCTAAATTAAATAACATTATCAGATTGATGGGTATATTGCCTAAATCAAATAACATTGTTAGATTGATGAGTCTTTTGTCTAAATTAAATAACATTATTAGATTGATGGATATATTGTCTAAATTAAATAACATTATTAGATTGATGGGTATATTGTCTAAATTAAATAACATTATCAGATTGATGGGTATATTGCCTAAATTAAATAACATCAGATTGATGGGTATATTGTCTAAATTAAATAACATTATCAGATTGATGGGTATATTGTCTAAATTAAATAACATTATTAGATTGATGGGTATATTGCCTAAATTAAATAACATTATCAGATTGATGGGTATATTGTCTAAATTAAATAACATTATTAGATTGATGGGTATATTGCCTAAATTAAATAACATTATCAGATTGATGGGTATATTGTCTAAATTAAATAACATTATCAGATTGATGGGTATATTGCCTAAATTAAATAACATCAGATTGATGGGTATATTGTCTAAATTAAATAACATTATCAGATTGATGGGTATATTGTCTAAATTAAATAACATTATCAGATTGATGGGTATATTGTCTAAATTAAATAACATTATCAGATTGATGGATATATTGTCTAAATTAAATAACATTATCAGATTGATGGATATATTGTCTAAATTAAATAACATTATTAGATTAATGTGTATATTGTCTAAATTAAAAAAACATTAGGTTGATGGGTATATTGCCTAAATATAAATTAAATAACATTATTGGGTTGATGGGTATATTGCCTAAATTAAATAACATTATGAGATTGATGGGTATATTGTCTAAATTAAAAAAAACATTAGGTTGATGGGTATATTGCCTAAATTAAATAACATTATGAGATTGATGGGTATATTGCCTAAATATAAATTAAATAACATTATTAGGTTGATGGGTATATTGCCTAAATTAAATAGCATTATTAGATTGATGGGTATATTGCCTAAATTAAATAACATTATTAGATTGATGGGTATATTGTCTAAATATAAATTAAATAACATTATTAGATTGATGGGTATATTGTCTAAATTAAATAACATTATTAAATTGGTGGGTATATTGCCTAAATTAAATAACATTATTAGATTGATGGGTATATTGTCTAAATTAAATAACATTATCAGATTGATGGGTATATTGTCTAAATTAAATAACATTATTAGATTGATGGGTATATTGTCTAAATTAAATAACATTATTAGATTGATGGGTATATTGCATAAATTAAATAACATTATTAGATTGATGGGTATATTGCATAAATTAAATAACATTATAAGATTGATGGGTATATTGTCTAAATTAAATAACATTGTTAGATTGATGGGTATATTATCAAAATTAAATCACATCAGATTAACGGGTATATTATCAAAATTAAATCACATTATCAGATTGATTGGTATATATTACCAATCGACAAGATTCGACTAAGATTGAAGCGTCCAGCAACCAATAACAAACGGGAGCAAAACCCGAACGTAGCACTCTTAAGAAACCCAGCGGTCCGGGAAAAATACCAGATCACCCTAAAGAATCGTTTTGAAGCCCTTACTACATCGGAGGCAGATGAATCACAGGAGGGAGTTGATCGTCTTGCAAACGAGCTTGCGAAGGCAATTACAGACAGTACCAAAGAGGTGTGTCCATCAACGATGCGTAACGTTCAACCCTGGATATCCGAAGAGACCTTGTTTCTCATCGATAAACGGAAGAAATGCAAGTTAAACAACCAACCGGAATATAGACGCCTCAACAAACTGGTCAGAGTTCATTTGAAGGAGGATAGAGCCGTGTATTGGGAAAATCGCGCAAAAAGTATGGAAGTGGCAGCCAACAGGAACGAATTCCGAACCCTTTACTCAACCATTCGACGACTAGCCGGGAAATCTCGGCCGTTTGAGAACAACATTAAAGACAAGACCGGAAGATTCATCAGCTCCAACACAGGACGTTTGGACCGCTGGCAGGACTTTTTCTGCACCCTCCTCAACCACGACGCCCCACTTGGACCGATGGAATCGGTGGACGCCATGGACGAGTTATCTGCGCTAGTCGATGAGTCCGAACCCTCTATGAAGGAAATACGGACTGCCATCTTAGACCTGAAGAACAACAAGGCGCCGGGCATTGATGAAGTGACTCCAGAACCCTTGAAATACGGTGGAGAGATCATCGTCGAAAGATTACACGCCCTGCTGAGATTGATATGGCGATCGGAAGCGGTACCAACAGCATGGAAGAAAGCCATCATCGTACCAATCTTCAAGAAAGTCGACAAAACGGACTGTAAGAACTATCGGGGCATCAGCCTGCTCTCCATACTTGGCAAAGTATTTGTGAAGATCATCCATAGAAGGGTACTCAAACGGCGGGAGGAAGCGGCACGAGAGGAACAGGTAGGTTTTCGACCTGGAAGAAGCTGCTGAGACCAGATCTTCACGCTCCGTCAAATCCTCGAGGAAAGAATTCGGTGTGGAAAACGCACAATCATGGTGTTCATTGATTTCTCCGCAGTGTTCGACAACGTCCATCGTCCGGCCTTGTGGAAAGCCCTGGAAGTGGAAGGATACCGCCAAAATACATTCGGATACTTATCAACACCTATGACGGGTCAGCCAGTCAAGTTCGAATCCAAGGGGCAAACACGAAGGATTTCTCGGTGAAAACGGGCGTCTGTCAGGGATGCGTGCTCTCACCTAGCCTCTTTAACATCGTGGTCGATTGTGTCATACGCAAGGTATTCCTGGGACGAAGAGGGATCACTTTTGGGGCATGGTTCGATGAACATGCCACAGATCTAATGTTCGCGGACGATAGTGCATTTCTCACTGAGGACGAAGCCGAAGCAACATAAATTCTGCAAGAAATCGCCGCTGAAGCCGCCAAATTTGGGTTAAAGATCAACACCGCCAAAACAGTTGTCATGACATCGGACAACACCCCAGTGACCGTCTGCCTTAATGGAGTCTATCTTCAGCAAGTGGAGGAATTTAAATACCTGGGGTCCATAATCCGAAGCAGATCAATAGCGGCCTCCACCGACATCTCGCATCGCCTGGGACTGGCAACGTCTGCGTTCGGGTCACTAGCTTGGTGCATATGGAGAAAAAAGGCCCTCTCGGTGGTGACCAACGTGCGTCTATACCGCACTCTCATCCTCCCAATACTCCTATATTGAGCAGAGACGTGGGTCCTCCTAGACGCGGACCTTAAGAAGCTGGAGGTATTTCAAATGCGCTGCCTCAGACGAATACTGGGAGTAAACCTTCTGGATAGAATCCCAAACGTGGAAATCCGGGCCCGATTCTCTGACCAACCGACGGTGGAATCACTGATTAGACGTGCTAGGCTTCACTGGTTTGGCCATGTCTGCCGAATGGAAGAGAGGCGTCTACCGTATCGAGCCCTGTGAGGCACCAGACCGGAAACCTGGAAGGTCTCAAGAAATGCACCTAAGAAAACCCTGGATCCAACAAGTGGAATGAGACCTGGCGAATTATGGCATCACCTCGGCACATGCCAGAGAAAATGCCATGCGGGACCGAAAATGGTGGAAAGAAAAGATTGACTTCATCTGCACGGGCAATTTTCGAGCAGCACCCACAGTCTCCTATCAACTGCGACCACGCTGATTGGATGGAAACTACGGGATCAAATTGAATTGAATTGAATCATTACCTATATTTGTTTCAGATTAGCAATGTCATGGGTATACAGATACTCAAAATAATAACATATATATTTAATTTTTTTTTCTGATCATGTTTCAATAATTTGTGGGTAAATAGTACTAAAACGTAATGAAAATAAGTCATATTTTATGATGTTTGAAGGGTTGCACTTCAAGTGATTCTATAATTTTGATGGTTTTCGATAAATTATCGCATAACACAATCTGAAATTTGTTTTTTTTTTATATCCAATTTTTGATTATTTATCAGCAAAAATGAGAAAAGTGTTTTTTAAAAATCATCAAAAACAATTAAGAGATTCGCTTAAGGTTCGACGCGTCACAAATGGGCAAATCAACTGATTTTCTACTGACAAATTGACTAAAAGCAGTAATTTTTCTTTTTTAAAAAAAACTGACAAGATTTTTATCGAAAACTTCTAATCTTTCTGAGAAAAGATTTATATTCTTATACTATTTCAGATTTTTCATTTCAAAATTGTACAAATGAAACCCTTTACAAATTCAAGACAGAAAATATATTTATTCTGATCCAGGGCTGCTACTTTCACTTTCACTATTGTTATGTTTTACAGCACATTCGTTTTCACGATCTGTTAAAATCTTTTTGAGTTGTCTTACACGTGTATTGATAATCTTTCTTTGTTTCTTATTCGTGAAATAATTTTGACTCAATTTTGTATATCGCTAGTGAAAAAGAGACGAATTTTTTTCCACGTCCGTATTTTTAACCATTCTCAAAGATTGTAACATAACTTGTTCGATAATCCAATAAATTTATACTCTTAAGGTAGTGTATATCCACCTTCAATTTTCTTTGCTGTTTGGATTCAAAATCGCAAAAAAAGGAAACATTTCATGATCAAGTTGAATTGTTATACCATCGTATTTTACTTTTTTAATTACAGAAATTATATTATTAATATTTTTTAAATTGATTTGTATAAAATAAAATATATGTTTAAAGTAAACAAGATATTTGACAAGATAAACATGTTGTCATTTCTTTAGACGAATCAACATATATTAAGCTATTTACAGCGTTATATAAAAAAATTAGCACATGACCAACACCGACAAGAATACACAATCCACTAGCAAGCGAGGTAACTTCTTTTTATCACTCTCTACTAAGAAAGATGTCTGACATTAGTTATAGCCCAGTTAACAATATTAAAAATATATTTTGTTTATATTTTTGGAAAATTTTGATGTTATCTGCAACGCGTTTTATTGAAGCAGGACAAATACATAAATATTTAGCAGCTGCATATGTCGACGGAAATATTTTTGTATCACATGTGGTCAACATTCAATATCATAGGCAAAACTCAAGTTCTTAATGCTACAATGAACGACCAACGAGCTGCGACGACTTATACCTATCTCGACGTTTAATGATATATTTTCAAAATGAAATTTACCGTATTAGCAGAAACAGATAAAAATAATTGTATTATCCGTGGCGAACATGACGCTGTCTTTCATAATGAAAATTATTGCTATATTGTGTAAAAATTCCAAATCAGGAATGTTGACAAGTATTGACAAACAGCATTATAAACGAGCATATACTGTAACCACAGTTATTTATGGGATATATCCGCTGAATGCTAATCGCGTCGTTAATGATCTAAAACCATTGAAATTTTCGAAAATACATTTTGTAGCCGAACGATTAAAGGAACATTTCAAAGATGCGATACGTGGAAACGGTTTAACTAATCTAAGACGTTAAAACAAAATAAACGAGTGGGCAGAAATAGTTAAAGACACCAGAGAGTCTATCAAAGACGTTGCTGAGCATTGAAAGAAACTAAAATCTCCCATACAGCGATACAGGAGAGATTATGCACAATTCAAAATATAACTCGAAGGGAGATTCGCTTTAAATTATTGACCACAATGCATATGTACGGACTAAATGCAGTAACAGTATTTCATAAAATGTAATTGTTAAATTTTAAGACTGTGATATATTTGATTTTATTGAAAATATTTTTATAAGCGATCCTGTATCCGTGTGGTTGTTTTCAAGTTCCGATAATGAAAACTATGACTGATTTGTACAAGAGAACAAAACTCATGAAAGCCAAAACTATTTTAATTTCTTGAGGATATAAAACGTAATTGCCTCAGATATGGACACGTCGGATAGTGGAACACTAAATATAATTATTAAGATGTTTTCTCGGTCAATGTACGCTAATGACACCCAAATATACAGATCTAGCCTTCCGATTAAAGTTGATTCTACTATCCAGGGTGTAGATAGCTGCAGTTCTGATGCGAAATCATGGATGCCATGCAACAAGCTGCAGATGAATGATGATAACACTGAGGACATTCTGATCACAACACAAATATTTTCTCATTCACATCCTTAACCACAAACAATAAATATTAGCAACACCATCATTAAATTCTTACAGTCAGTACGAAACCTAGGTGTTACTCTGGACAATACACTTACATTGCACCAACATGTCATGAACAAGCTTGGCGGAGCTGATTGCGCCGAGACGCATCATCTCCATTCGCAAATATTGTTTTTCAGTTGATGCCACTAAAACACTTGAGTGTTCATTAGTACTTTCAAGACTGGACTATTGTAACTCAATTACGTCTGGTTGATCTCAATATATACTCCAAAAATGTATTTAAAAAAATAGCTCAAAACACAGATGCTCAGATCATCCTTAGAGTACCAAGATCATTGCGCAATTCACCGCTGCTATGTACCTTATTACACTTTCTATTCATTCGATCCAGAATACAACACAAAATGTGTTCTCTGTGCTATGTTTCAATGATGGATTCCAGTCCAACATCACTATCCGACCTGACCCATGTGTATATGCCAGCAAGATACTTACGCACCTCTTCTGACAATCATATACTCATAATCCCACTGAAATGAAAATGAAGTCATATGGACAACATTATATTGCATACCTGTACCCATCAATGCAGAACGAATTTCACAATGAAATTAGACTCAAAGACACAGTGATCCCAATCAAAAGTATTCTTGAAACTCGCCGATTCGATTTCAAGAACAAACTTAAATATTTTCAGCATGTTTTTATGTTTTATGGTGGGTTTTCTTTAGTAGTTATATCATAGGACTTTTCATGGGAAGGCGGATGTAGGACGTCCGTTTACACTGAAGAATGTATGAATGGGTAAGTTCAAAATCACTGGTGACCAAAGGTGTTTGAAATATTATCTACGCAAGAATACCTCTTTTATATCAGTTTTCATAAGCACCACTATAGAGATGTTTATCCTCATGAAATACATTTAATCCTTAAATATGGTTGTCTTCAAAATAATATTGATTACATAATCGAAACTGATAGTGACATTGCTTTGGCTCATTTAATGGAAGACGATAAGAGATTCGACACATTACTTAGGAGGTCAACGCTATGTTTACACACCAGCATTTGGAGGACCTCTGACATTAAGATGACATCCTTCTTCAGCTTCCTCCTAATGAATGTGGAGTAACACATGAAAATATTTAGATGTTAGAATTTATATAAGTTTTCATCTTTCAAGTAAATCAAAATATTCACCAAACAGGATTCTATTTTGTCACTTGCTAATGAAACTTATTCAGTAAAGGCACTCAGTGTGTAATATGCAGCGTTAGCACACGTAATGATAGAGACCAGGCTAAAACAACCAGTAAGATGGTCCTTTATTTTAACTAAGGTCGAATGAAACTGTTTCAAGCTTGTATAATAGTAGTGATCTTTAATGTAGATTCTAGTAATTTTAGATTTAATTTACAGCATGTTTACACTTTCTCCCCACGAATGTAGTTGCAGAGATTTGTATGAACTCGGTGTACTTTAAGGTAAACCAATCATATATCCTTTTGATAAACATAAAATGCTCATAATATTGCCAAAGAACTGAAAATGTTTTTGTAACGACAATGTTTCAGCACTAGCCTTAAAATGTTTATGTTTACATCTACTTTAAGTGGCGTATAGGCCATTGAGAACTGGTTCTACTTTAACATTTACATGAACTGTGTGCGCGTGTCACTATTATCACAATCTTACGTACTTGCTTCTATTAATACTATTGTAATCGAAACTATCATAAAAAAATAAAAACACTAAGAATGGGCTTGCTGCTTACATTTAAAACAACAAATTCTTGTCAAGATTAGATGCTCTTTGGTCAAGCTTTGGCTTAAAATACGAACATAGATATAAAGAACGACCTACAGTATCATTATTATTGGCATGAAAGAATATGTTTTATCTATGGCTCTAATAAAAACAGATTGGAATTATGCCACGAAATACTTTCTTCTACGTAATCAAGCTTTACTATGGATATCTGTCAAGATGTACTCGAGTATTATTCTACAAAGTAATGTAATTACAATAAAACCGAGTAACAAGGCAGTTATGGCGCATTCAATTTTCCTTAAACATTTGTCAGTTTGCATCGGTTTGCGTAGCGGTTTGGTCAGCAAACATTGCGAGGACTTATCATGAGACATGTTTACACACCAATGTTGAGAGGACTTCACAGATCAGGCGTGTATTCTCTTATTTATGAAGCAATTATTATGAATCTTAGAAAAGTAATAAATACATTTTGTTTTTGCTATTAGGGATATCGTTAGCAAGTCTTTAAAGTGACAATTGGTAGATTTCAACCAGGTCCTATCAAGGTGTCTGATGACATAGAAAAATATTGTTGTACACACTTTCTTTGCTTATTATCATATCTATCCAAGATTTCGGCTCAATCAATATGACCAAAACCTATTACGATCCAATTTCAAAAACCACACAAATTCCAATATTACATTTTTTCACATGTTACTCCACATACATCAGGAGGAAGCATTAGGAGGATATGGATATATCCTCCTAATGTCGGAGGTTCTCCTAATGTTGGTGTGTAAACATGGGGTTTTCCTCATCTTCACACACACACACACACACACACACACACACCTAGTGGAAAATAGAAGTATCTGGGATCATGTTTAGGTTATAGTTTTACCAATAGGGCGCGATTCCGATATGAAAGAATCGACTACAGTGGTGGATACATCTCACAAACGAATTGTATCCTATAGATTAGGGCGACGTCCATCACTTTCCTTTGAAAACCAAGACAGATTTGAGAAACTTAATAGTCATCTTTTGGGATAATTAATTAATTTCTTTATGTATCTGAATACTTTAAATAAAAGTACTTAGTAGAATATTTCAGTGACAGGAATGCGATTTTTTCAATAACGGGTCTTAGTTAACAATAAACGTTGATATCATAATCAAATTCTATCTTGAAAATGTTATGTTTCATAGCGTCGTCCAAAGTTACATTTACTTATTACACTTTACACTTGTTACTCTTTCTAGTGTGACATCCAACTGGACCAGGGATAAGCCCGATGCGTTCTCTTTTAACATAAAGACCTATACGGGACCTTTAATGGAATTTTACAAAATAACTTATACGAGGTACTGAATTAATTTTTAACAAAAGAACATATTCGAGGCATTGAAAGAATTTTTTAACAAAAGGACATATACACTGTATTAGGAATTGAATGGATTTGTATGCGGTACTCATTGGATCTTTGTCAAAATGACTAAATCAATTTTTGTATTAAAAAAGACCTACTTGAGATACTCAGTGGATTTTGTTTTCGTAAGAGACCTATATGAGGTACTGAATGGACTTTTATCAAAATGACCAATAATGGACACATTGGTCATATATACCTCTGATGCTTCTTTTATCAGACATCAGTTTTATCGCAAGTAGAAAGTAAAACAATTGGCACAATGATGTTTAGCAAGAGTCATTTCTGATGAAAACTAAATCCTCCTGAATGGCAACTGCAAAACCATATCGTAGAAGTTGAAAACAACTCTTCAGGGTAAAGGCTTTTAACGTGAACAGTAAACAAATCTACATTCAACTTTGAGCAAACTGCTGTTTAATTGGCTTCAACGATACTAATTAACACTTTATATTGGCTTGGAAATGGGAGCTAAGTGCCTACCTCAAATACATGTCGATGCAGCCGACCAGGGTTGGCCTGGGCAGGTATCGAACCTGCGAAGTTTGGATTACTTCTCCTACGCTCTACCATCTGAGCTTCAAAAGCTCCCAAGAATTTTTGGGAGAGTTCAGTTCTGGCATTTAGTTTTCGATATTGACAGGACGTTAGTTATGAAAACTTGAAAAATTATGAAATGATCACAGTACGGGTAATTGAGAAACAAAATTTGAAGGAAATAAAAGTTCTATGTTAATAACATACATGTACATGGACTAGCGCCATCAATTCATTAATATTTAAATCTTTTTACCCACCTGCGTTATATCTCGGATACAACGAATTAAGAGACTGGTTACACAAATGCCCACGCATTTTTTTTAATAAGCTGTTGAAACAAAACTAGCAAGGATATAAAGAAAATATTGCATATTATGTAATTTAAACCTAAAACTATTACGAAAAGTATCACAGAGAAAAAAAAATTGTTTTGATACAATTCTTTATTTTTTGTTTTTTGCTGTGTCACCTCGGAATCAGAAAATGAATTAGTACATTGGTTTTTGGACATAATAATAATAAAATCTCTCTCTCTCTCTCTCTCTCTCTCTCTCTCTCTCTCTCTCTCTCTCTCTCTCTTCAATTCACAGTGGAACAGTGGAATGTTTGCCGGTAGTTTCATGTGGGCAGTGGTTCTTTCCTGGCTCCACCTCCGCCAAATGTCCTGACCACAACGTTTAACCTTTAACGTGCTGAAAAATGGCGTTAAACTTATAACAAAAACAACAACAACTCTCTGATACACTACTGTTCCGTTGCCTCTTCCGAACACCCGCTAACCTAAAACTGCTTCTGCACAGTTGTCTTTCCTTGATAGTCTTGGGCATAGACTGGCTCCATGTATCAACGTTTGTTCTCCTTATAATCATACGAAAGCAAACTAGTAGGAAGGCTTGCAATTATTTCCCTGAAAATGTATAGCATATAAATTCAGTTTAAATAACCCAAAAATTCCATATGGGCGCTTTATCCTCATATACAAAACATGTCTATCCTGATTAATGTATATTGGTTAGTAGATTGGTTTACCACTTCTTTACTGTCACGGAATATCATGAGTAAAATCAGCTGCTGGGATACTCCCACCCACTGTCACTGCATTGAAGAAGGAAGCCTCCATTAATCGTTTCTTGCCAGATCGTTTTGTATATGCATTTTGTCTCTTCAAATTGTGTGTGTGTGTGTGTTTGTGTGTGTGTGTGCGTGTGTCTGAATGTATATATAAATGAATTTAATATTCTTAACAGTTTGTTTGTGAAATCTATTTTCGATGTGTATTCTTACGTCTAAAGTGCAGGTCTTGTAGGCGTTCGGTACCGACTATTTCAGTAATGAGTGTAATTTTGTTGAAGTTGACTATACATACCTTTAAGTGGCGATAATTAACTTTAATGCGATTGTCATACATTCATATTTTAGAAAAGGCCATTATATACATGGGTGCAGCAAATATTGTGAAATTGTGGACCAGATGGGCTAGCATATCGATGGTGTATTATCTGTCTGTCATTGTGTATAAGTTTCATGTAACTTTTCATCTTAAACTATGTAGAGGATTGTCATGAAACTTTGCACTTTTATCCTGTGGTCAGTTCTATATGAAAATGATGCCACAATGATCATTGTGAAAATCTTTTTGTTTCTTCTACAAAATAGATGGTTATATTAACATGTGATTTTCAAGAACGACTTCCTATGATGTCTCATTGGTCCTAAATGAAAATTGTGCCAATATGTTGGCCACTATGGCAGCCATCTTGAAGTTCTTCTTGTTGCCATAATTTATGAATTGAAAGTCATCTTGAACTAGGGTTTCATCGGAAGACTTCTAATTGAAAATATTAAATATTACTTCCATACCAGAATGTTGAAAATCTTTTTATTGAAACCTTTTTTTTGTTCCCAGAGCATAACATCTAACTGTTGAAGGTATCTTTATGAAACCTCATAGACGCATTAGAACAATAGTCCAGGTATTCCTGCTGTAATTCACATAGTTATTGATGCAAATAGCATGCACCATAGATTACTAGCACAAGTAGCATACAAATTGAGAGTACTACCACAGAGTACTAGCACAAGTAGCATGCAAATTGAGAGTACTACCACAGAGTACTAGCACAAGTAGCATGCAAATTGAGAGTACTACCACAGAGTACTAGCACAAGTAGCATACAAATTGAGAGTACTACCACAGTACTAGCACAAGTAGCATGCAAAATGAGTGCAATACAACTGAGTACTAGCATAAGTAGTTTACAAAATGAGTGCAATACAATTGAGTACTAGCAGGTAGCATGCAAAATGAGTGCAGCACCATTGAATACTTGATTCTGGAATAAATAGTATACAAATTGAGTGCATCACCAAAGACTACAGTACTATCATAAGTATAATACATATTGATAGTAGCATTATAGAGTGATAGCATACGTGTTATACAGATGAGAGTAGTAGCATAAATATTACACTGATTGAGTGTAGCACGATTGAATACTATCATAAGTAAAATATGTATTGAGAGGAGCACAGTAGAGTACTAGCATAAGTATTATATATATTGAGAGTGCGGCACATTAGAGGCTAGCATAAGTATTATACATATTGAGATTGCATAACACTAGGGTACTAGCATAAGTATTATACATATTGAGATTGCATAACACTAGGGTACTAGCATAAGTATTATATATATTGAGATTGCATAACACTAGGGTACTAGCATAAGTATTACACTGATTGAGATTGCATAACCCTAGGGTACTAGCATAAGTATTACACTGATTGAGATTGCATAACACTAGGGTACTATCATAAGTATTACACTGATTGAGAGTGATAGGTCATATGATTCTTTCAGTAGAAGCCTTTATATAATCTCTGAACTTGGAGGAAATTTCATCTGTGATGATTCTTGTTGTTTCTCCCTCACAGGTTTTAAACTGGATGTATTGAGACCAGAAAGCAGAAGAAAAAATGGCCTCAATATTTGACCAATATGAGCGTGCTCAGTCTTCAACCTCAACTGTGTCTGGCAGTTCAGCTGGTTTTCAAGAACCTGTAAGTAGAAAATACACTGTATGAAAATTAGCATATATCATCACTTAAATATGACACATGTAAAGAAATTGAACCAAAAGCCAGTAATGTAGATTAGAAAGAGATAAGATAGTTATTTAATTGAAGCATGTCGGGTTTCATTATCAGTATGCATTATTTTGTAATGAATGGACGTGCATCTTATGACTGGTATGTTAAACTATATTAATGCTGTAACAATAAAAGAAATGCACACCAGATAAATGTTTGGTTTTAAACAAAATGTTTATAATGTTGTCATTTAAATGCTCTAACAAAAATGAAGATTTTCTTAAAGCCCATTAAAACTTTACTTGAATATTTCTGTTTATTTTGTATGCAGTAAGAAGTCAGCTCTAACTGCAAAAAATGGCATAGAGCCAGATCTGCTAACACATAATGCAGTGGCTGATCTCAGGTTCGAACCCAGGTCGAGTCAACCAAAGACTTACAAAAATAGCACCAACAGCTGCCTCTCTTGGCACTCATCATTAATAGGTTAGTACAAGGACTGGTTGGCCTGGTGTCAGGATAATGTGACAGGGTGGGACATCGTGTCTGCAGCATGATGTTCCAGTGCTAAGACATCACTATAAATTGTCACACTGCAGCCATCGTTGCAATATTACTGAAAAGTTGTTAAAACTACGTTATCCAGATCTCACACACACACTGGCAGATCTGAGTCTGTGAAGTTTCCTAGGATTAATTAGTGAAACAAACATCATAGACCTGATCTACCAGTGATTTATTGCTCCAGCATATGAGGGTCTATGTTTTATCTGTTGGTCTTGAGTTAATATATCTCTAAAGGCTTGTTTCATGCTTATTGACAGTTGGGTCCAGGGTTCATTGATGCCAGATTACAGGACATTGAAACACCAGTCTTCCAGAAGAAGAAGATTAATTTCAAGTTAGTAGATATATTTTGAATAAGGTTTTATTCCGCTGTACAATTTCACGCCTTGTAAAATTGTAGCTTTTGTTTCTTTTTCTGCTTGTTTTCTTAATTATTATTCATTCATAGAATACATTTTATCCATTCATGTGAACAAATCAGTTTTCTTCAGCTCCATAAAGAAGAGACTTGCATTAAATCAATTATTTTTTTTAATTTAGTGCTTTTCATTGGTAGATTGGCATCTTTTTCTGCCTTTTTTTTACATCATAACATTTCCAGCAATTTAGAAATCCTATGCATATTTTTACATATTTTAAAAAGAACACTATCCACAATAATCTTTGCAGTTGATCAGTGGACATCGTAATTGCTGACCAGGGCTTGGGCAATAAGCTTCAGAAAAAGAATAATTAATTAAGAATAAAATATCAACCTTTTTATTAGCTGCTGGCAGTTGGTAGAAAAATGCTTCAAACTTACAGTTATTTAACATTGTAGCAATCTACTTTTACAATGCCATTACATTGTTTTTGATGTATTGTTTTATTGTTATCCTTGATCTTTTAATTAAAACCATCTAGTTCAAATGACAATGGGAAAGGCTGATATATAATATTAGTGTTTTACATTAATATTTAGAAATCAATTGACTAGGGCAATTTTGTATAGAAGTTACAGACAAAAAGACTAGTTAAGCTGTTTTCAAACTAATACAGAAAAATCTGCTTGTTTGGATTTGTAAAATCTCTTTTTTAGTTGTTCTTATGTTGTAGATATATTTGATTTTCATCCAATTGCATGCATAAGGTGCAAGTATCTTTTGAATTGACTAGGCCTTTGTTTCAAGTACAGAATGGTATATTTAAGATGACTTGTAATTATTTTGAAGTGACACCGGGAAATCACCTTCTCAGTCATACAAGCAGCATTAGCTTTCACTTGCTGTGATTTGAGCTTCACTTGCCGTTAGCCATCAGGCAACCATTATTTAACTTGCCTTGGGCTATCAGGCAACGATTATTTAACTTGCCTTGGGTCTTCAGGCAACTATTATTGTGTATTGTGGAGCCCTGAATATTCTATTTTGAATGAGGAAGGTTTAAGTTTACCATAAGTACCATATTCATCAGCCACCTGGAGTGTATCACTGATTTTGTCACTCATCCAGTTGCTGTCAATAGAATTCAATTTCTTACCTTTTACCTCTGTGATAGAAAGAACATTTCTTTGTAATATAAATTATGATTTACTGGTACGCAAGAGTAGTCATAATGGAGACGTTTAGAAACAAATAATTTGGTCTGCTCGTCATGAGATTCACATGCAAGTAATATTTATACCATGTTCTGCTGTGTGAGGACCAATTCTCACTGTCTATTTAAAAAAAAATTGAATGCATATTTTTTTAAGATTATTCTCTGTGGTGTGTCTGAAGGTATGTATAAATAAAAATGTGTGCGCTTTTGTGAGATATTAGCACTGTTTCATATCAACAAATATTCACACAGTAACACTTAGTTAAACACTTTTACAAAAATGAGTTTTTATATTTCTTGCAGAATACTGTACAAGTATTATTATTTAGTATGAAAACAAAAGTGAGTTTGTATATTTCTTACAGAATACTCTACAAGTATTATTATTTAGCATGAGAACAAAAATGAGTTTGTATATTTCTTACAGAATACTGTACAAATATTATTTAGTATGAAAACAAAAATGAGTTTGTATATTTCTTACAGAATACTGTACAAATATTATTTAGTATGAAAACAAAAGTGAGTTTGTATATTTCTTACAGAATACTGTACAAATATTATTTAGTATGAAAACAAAAATGAGTTTGTATATTTCTTACAGAATACTGTACAAATATTATTTAGTATGAAAACAAAAATGAGTTTGTATATTTCTTACAGAATACTGTACAAATATTATTTAGTATGAAAACAAAAGAGAGTTTGTATATTTCTTACAGAATACTGTACAAATATTATTTAGTATGAAAACAAAAGTGAGTTTATATATTTCTTACAGAATACTGTACAAATATTTAGTATAAAAACAAAAATGAGTTTGTATATTTCTTACAGAATACTGTACAAATATTATTATTTAGTATGAAAACAAAAGTGAGTTTGTATATTTCTTACAGAATACTGTACAAGTATTATTATTTAGTATGAGACAAGAAATCTTTAATAAGGACCATGTTTGATTCTTAGTCCATCCTTCATTATTACAAAAGGGGCCCCGAGTGGTCTGAAGCGCTGTCCGTTACGGACCACTGCCATCTCACCTCTGTCTGTGTGTGTTTGAGTCTAAGATTCGGCAAATGTAGTTATGTGAGAAAGCTTGCCAGTAGCTTCTCGTGGGTCGGTGGTTCTTTCCAGGGGTTGTCCGGGTTCTTCCTCCACCATTGATACTGGCCACCATGTATAGCCAATATTGTGCTGAAAAATGGTGTTAAACCATAAAAAACAAAAACATTATTACAAAATTGTAGCAGGTATTTTCTAAAGTTATTTAATCCATTCCTTACATTTTGAGACTGGTCCCTTTACTTTTTGACAATTATATTAGACTGGTCCCATGGCTTATCTTGAGAGATATAGCATACATGCCAACCATTACGCTTTTGGCATAATCATTACGATTTTTTTAAAACTAAATTACGTGTTACGCTTAAACGTATATGGATTACGCTTTTTTGGTATATCCTATTGCCAAAAATATCAATTATTTGTTTTCTCGTTATTATTAACATTTCATTAATCCCACAGACCGTATTTTAGAAAAGACAGCTTTTATGTAACTACAACATAAGAGTATGCTTGACCGTGGACTTTCCTAACAGCATCATGTTTTATTTATAGCTAACCTGGTTCTACTATCAATCATGAATTCTATTTATAGCATCTGTATGCTTAGTGAGGAGAGAGCAGACAGGTTTTCTAAATTTAATCTTTACGCGCAGATTCCCTGTTCTAATTTATATTTGCTGTAGAACCAGTCGAAAGATATTTTGGCGCTAAAAGTATATTTTATTTTAGTCTATACATATAACAGAATCCTCTAAATATTAAGACAAGAGTGTAGCATCATGTGACATCTATTTCAGGCCATGTCAAAAGATTTTTAATTTTTGGCGCTAACAGTCTTAAGATGGTTTATAGTCGATGTGTGTGAAGCTAAAAGTGCTACATATGAAAACTTGAAACAGTAAAGCATATTAAAAGATGAGAGGGGCAAATAAATCATTGTTTGTTGAAATTTTTGCATGTTATGTGTGGATTAAGTTTTTATGTCTGGATTACGCTTTTTGATCACTTGGATTACGCTTTTTCCTCTTCAGGGGTTGGCATGTATGAAATAGTGTAATGTGCTATCACACAACAGGCTGAGCTGATGTCTATAGTAGGTAATTTTAATTGTCATTTCCCTGCTTGATTTTTTTTTAACCCATGGATGATAAGTAATTAGTAATACTTAAGTAAAATGTTGTCATTTTGTATCTCTTCAGACCCGAAGAACCCATCACCCACTTAGTGGTGTGTAACAACTTCCTGGTGATGGCCATGAGTAATGGACAGATAATGAGACTCGATCTTGACCATCCAGACGGAGAGGATAGTATGTACATGTATAAAAGATACAGCCACCTATATTGAGGACTCTTTAAACTGCATTTCTTCCCAAAACTGATTCACATACCATATTGATTCACATACCATATTGATTCACATACCATACTGCCACGGCAATTGCAGAATGTTGCAAATTGCTTTGTTTCTCTATATTCATAAATCCACATGTCTGTCCTAAAACAATTTTATTGCAATTTCACACAGACTGCTAGAAAGAGTTTTTTTTTGTTTTTTTATGGTTTGACGCCATTTTTCAGCATAATATAGGCTATACATGGCGGCCAGTATCAATGGTGGAGGAAGAAACCGGACAACCCCCGGAAAGAACCACCGACCCACGAGAAGCTACTGTCAAGCTTTCTCACATAACTACATTTGCCGAATCTTAGATTCGAACACACGCAGACAGAGGTGGGATGGCAGTGGTCCGTAACAGACAGCGCTTTAGACCACTCGGACACTCGGGGCCCCGCTAGAAAGAGACTAAACAATATTTGGTTAAGAACTTAAGAAGACAAATTCACATCAAATTCAGAACTTGCAGTATCTGGATATTCAGTTGAAAACTCAAAGCTTATTGAACACATTTGTCTCTAATACAAAGAAAATCAATCAATCAATATTTGTCTACTGATTGTAATATCACTTATACCATACCTGTTGCCTTTGCATGGCTTGTACTTTTCCAGGAGGAAATACCTAACTATTCATTCTGTTGTTATGGTGAACCTGAAGATTCTGGAAGATTGGATCACCTCTGTGACACCTACACATTCTTTCACATGGCTGCTTCCCCTTAATTCTTTTCTTGGTAATATGCTGTCTTGTCTGCATTGTTTATACCGAAGAAGATTTGTGATTGCTTCTTGGGTCAACAAGCATATTTACTATTTTTCGTATGTGCATATTCTTTGTAAACATTAGGATTACACCAAAGATCAAGTTTTTTGTCTTGTGCACATGGTGTACGGTATGACATTTTAGTTTCCTTTTTTTATCCCTGACACAGGGTTTAGTGATTCAGATTTTGTTGTGCATTTTTTCAGCTAAGGGTATTTATTTTGTTTGATTTTCCCTATCATTGCATATATTGCAGTCTGTTTCTATTTTATTGGTCATTTCATTCACATTACCTCTCTCATGAATTTTGGTGTTTTCACATATGGTAAGACAGTAGCACACCCCTTTTTACCTTGATCTCACTTACACAATTATTGACTTAAGTCTTGTTTTTCAATATTATTTGTTTGATATACCTTTCATTAATTTTTTTTTTTTTTTTAGCAATTGTGTCCTGCATTTATTCTGTATTTGTCTGTGCTCAGTTTTGCCTTGCTTCCATTTTTGTATTTAACTTGTAAAAACACCAAAGTAAGGTGACTTCTAGCTGAAATTATTATATTATAATAGATTTATTCCATACATTTCCTTGTGGATATATGTAGTTGCAAAAAAGATCGTTTTTGTTTGTTTTTTGATAGAAATCTTCATTTCAGGTGTCTTTTACAGGACCATTTTTAAACAGGGTTATGGGTTGGTATTGTCACAGAAAATCCCCGGGGAACTATTCACTTGCTTACTTTCTGCATGCTGTGAGAGGACGGTTGGTTGTTCCATCTGCAGCCTATGATCAGTTGAGGTTTTGAATTATGCTGAGAATCGATATACCCATAAAGCATGGAAAAAAGTTCCTGTCTTGTTGTTTTCAGAGTTTATGGGGTTCTTGTTCTCTAAGTCTCTTGGGTCTCAGTGAAAGACTACCCAAGCCTCATTGGAGACACTTCATCTTCACTAGCCAATGTTCTGATAACCTTATCTACACCTTGGCGGACCAAACAGCTGTATCGGTGCTTTGTCCTAGCAACATCAATTGCATTTCATGTGTTGCCTCCTTAGTATGTATTGCCAGCTAACAAATAGTTGCATTGCACATCAGCCGAAAAAGGTGGAGGTAATTGACCTAAAAGGAAACTTTGTACATTTATCATCGAAAGTATGACTATGTACAAGAGAGAAGCCGTTACATGTCTATTTGAGTGAAAGGTATTTGTGGAAACACAGATCGGCCGTGTAAAAGTGCTTATTTTCATTCCATTCAAGTTGTGTTCTCTCTTGTCTCGATTACATAGGAAAAGTGTTAAAATTGGAACAACATAATTGTGATTGGCTGTGGTGGCTTGCCACCACATATAATGAAAATCATAGACCTTAAGCACAGAAATATCTGCACAATATACCAAGGTGTAGATAGGGTTATTGGAACCTTGGCTAACAAAGAGTTGCCTTCTTCCACCTGCTAAGGGCAATCTGTTAAATCAGCAGGACGAGTTTATGTTAAAGTTGTTCTCTCCCCCCCCCCCCCCAAATCTGCTCAGTATCAGAGACATTCAGTTATATAGTCATGCCTCCAGGAGAGAGAGTGGGATGAATACATTTTCTCTATCCTTGTCAATAAGCATGAGTTTGATAAAGAACAGGCCAATGTGGTCCCCTGCCTCCTCTCACTCATCAGTGAAGGTGGCAGGGGAGGAAGAGAGCTGGTCCTTTGATAAAGCAGTAAATGAGGATTACTATTTGCCTCTCGACCTGTGTCCCAGACCTTCAGGTTCTGGCAACTCTAAAATTCTTTCCAGTTTGAAAAACTTTCTGGGGTACCTTGTCAACCATATCTCTTTTTCTTTCTCACTTGATTGGTATGATTTAGGAGCTCTCTCTAATGACAAGGGTGTGCAGCACTTGGGACTTGCTCCCCCTTCTGCAGAATATACCTCTTCCATTTTTTCCTATGATTTTCAGACTAAACATATTTAAGAGTCTATGTCTGGCTTAATGATTGATTCCAGGGTCCTTTCTATAATAAAAGAAGGCTACTGGCTTTTGGGATTTCCCTCATCTAGTAAGGTCCTCCATTTTCTTCCGCCAGTTAAATCTGGTGCATTTAAAGGAAGAAGTTCACTCTCTTCTGCAAAATGGTGAAGTAGACAGGATATTAAATGACCTGTATCTGGTCTTCTATTCCTATATTGTCGGGGTTCCAAAGAAAAAGGGGGAAAGTCCTGTATAATTATCAACCTTTCCCCTCTAAGAAGCTTTCAGCTGGAGGAACCATTAAGAAAGAGATTACAGTTTAAGCCAGGAATGCCATTAGACCAGGCTATTAGGCACTCGCTGTCAGATTTAGCTTGGATGAGAAAATCTTCCAATTTTGAGCTCAGCCATACAGCCTAGCCACCACACACAGAGTTTTCGCCAGTATATTGGAATTTGTTGCAACCCATTTAAGGTTTCCCAATCTTCCAATATTTTCAAAATGACTGACTAGAGTTCTTCAGACTAGACCTGTCTTGATGTTGGGCCATAGTGATCATACTGGGCCTTTTGCCAAACTTTGAGAAATCAGAGCTCACTCCATCTCAGCTTTATTGTCTATGTGATGAAGAATTTCCTCACTAACAGGATTAGTCGGTGTCACTCAGAACAGTAGATTAGGACCCATCCACTAAGTTGACAAGGTCCCATTCTTGTTGGTGTTGCCGAAAGTAATGACCGCATCAGCTAATTTTTTTTTCTCAATCTTGCCATGCAATGGACCTGGTTTCCTTAGGTTGACTGCACTTGCATCCTCTCCTAGTTTCTTCATGGTTTAGGAAAGCACTTACCTTTAACAGCAACAATTTGGAAATGAAGACAGCATCTAATGAAGTGTGTTCACAAATAATGTGCAAGGTGTTTGGAGGCGATTCGTTGTTCTGGAATCTTCTGGTTTGGAGGACGCATTTTTGTGATGATGATAGGGATGGTTTAAATCCTGATATTTAATCTTAGGTAATAGGCCATACCAAATATTCCTTTGTTCTCAATCATTAATCCATTACTGGTTTAACAATCTCGTGTGGATTGAGAACCACAATAAATGAGTCGCTCTCTCTTCTCATTTGTGTATATTTGCTTTAGTATTTAAATGTTAAGTTTAAAAATCATTTTTAATTTATTTTGTTTTTCTTTTTACATAACTTTTCTCTTTTTTTTTTTGGTCTCATTTGAAAATTTTCTTTACACTTCTCATATCTTTATGGTGGTCACATTTCCATGTTGGTAGTTGCACTTAATTTGACCTTGTCCATCAAATCTTGTTTTCAAACAGGTGCCAGCCAAAATAACATGGTCAGACCTCATAGCATATTTCATTAGCATAACACTGCATTGCCCGGTGGTTCTTGTGAAAATGGATATAGTACTTAATTACAAGGATAAACTGTTTACTCAGAAGTGTCTATTAATAATGGAATATAATAGTGCCCTTGTACAGTAGGAAGATCACAATCCTCAGGCGAGTGAACAATACAAATAACAATCAGCCTGAAACCATCCTCCACTCTCCAAAATGACATGGCGGTGACTGCAGTTTTCCAGTTAATCTGGACATCATTAATATTCTAAAAAAAGTTGCTAATGAAAATCCCAATGATGATCTGGCTTTATCTTGTACTACACATCAACTTATACATGGATGAATGATAAAATATGTACAAAATAAGCAAATTTGACTTGTATTCTGCATTGATTTAATGACCAGAAAATACAGGATATTACATTGATACAGAAAGATACAAGTCTCTCCTCTCCGGCATTGTGACTGGATTGCTTGATTCAAAATTTTCCATTGCTTGTAATTTCCACACTTGCAATGTATACACACAAGTTGAGTCCAATTATGAACAACACAGAAATTATATGCCATCACACATAAATGCCAGCCATTCTGCTTTTGGTCTAATCATTACGCTTTTTTTTTAACCCAAGTACATTATACACTTGCCTATATGTGGAATATGTATTTTCAGTTCATGAAAACAATAAAGTAAAGTAGTAAGTTATTTTTGTCATTTTTATTATCATTTCCTTAATTTCCAATAATATTTTTGAGAATATTATTGAAAAGATGATTATTGTATAAGAATACTTTAGTTTTATTTTTTTTTTAGCAAATTATATCAACTCTATACAGACCATTTCCAGGATAACAGACAGGTTTCTTCATATGTGAACTTTGCCTCTCAGATTTATTATATTGATAGGCGGGTTAGTTAGCAGACAGTCTTTACTTGTAAAGAAAATGGCACCAGATGTTTAGCAAAATGCTTTATGGTGTGAGTTGTGGATGTTTTATTATGGAAAATGTTAGAGCAGATGGATCTTTTCAACTTCAAAACATGTCAAATCAGATAAAAGGACAAATCAACACTGCTTTACAAAAGAAGAATATTAGAGTAATGTAATATAACACTTTGAGCACATGATCATGTCTTTGTAGAATTCTCGTTTACAATCATTCTGCAAAAGTTACATAGACTAGTTAAATTGAGTGCTGAACATAAATAACTTTTAATTTTATTTTGTATTTGTTTTCTGGTTCTAATGCATATAGATTTTTCCAGTGACAAAATTTTTAAATAGCTGCAGAACCAGGTTGGTAGCAAAAATAAATGCAACTTTATGTATGCTGTAATTCTGGCATGTAATACATGTACATGTATATACATTTTATGCCCAAATTATGCTTTTTGGCCACTTACAAGGGCAATAATTACATTTGAACCTCACACAGGGCTGGCATGTAGTAAGTTGTATGCCTTAGTGTGAAATCTGTAGTGCACATGGTTACCGTTGTCCATCTGTGTATCTCAGGGCTGCTGACAGGATTTGTGGGCCATAGTAAAAATTCTACATTAAGCCCCTGTGAATTACAGATCGAGATGACAATGGGCCCTCGACCACTGAGGCCCCTGTAATTTCCTCCTATTTGTCCTACCCTGTCTGCAGCCCTTGTGCATCTGTCACACCATAGTTCAGATTTTGTGTTTAGGAAAGTTTTCAGACTTTGTGGTGAGGCACCCATGCTCAGAGAATACATTTTTACTAAATGCGTGTTATAATTCAACTGGAGTTGAAAGATACATGAGTACTGTGATATACAAAGTCAGTAATGATATAACTAGGACCTCATCTCTAGAGTTAACTACTACTAATAGCTGGCTAGGCTTTTTCATAGTTTTTCTTTCTAAGCCTTAATCTATTTTTTTTTTTACATAAGAAGTGGAAATACATAAGTCTGGTGAGGACAAGGTGTACAAACTGTTTTTGGACCCAACTGGACGCCACCTCATTATCAGCATGGAATCACAAGAAAACGTTTACCTTTCAAGAAACTCCAAAAAGACTAGATCTATTGCCAAACTGAAGGTTAGTTCATGTTAATTATTTTAGTATCACAAATAAGTAGTTACAGAGTAAGAATTAAAAAAATTCAAAACAATTTAAAATCTTGGCAATAAAGTTTGAGAGTTTATTATACATCAGTTTATGATGTGTGTGGGTGCATGCATGCATGTGTGAAAAGGAGAGATGGAACACTATCCAGTTTGCTTTTTGAGATTTGTTGTATTAGGTCCACATTAATGTAAAATGAGGTTTTTCAGTAATTGAAGAACATTTAATCAGACCATCTGTGGTAACAACTGTGCAGATCGGTACATTTTCTTGTAAGGTTTATCTTATTTATGCTGTAATTTCTTATTTTTTTTAATGTAAAGAAGTCATATGTGTATAATCTGTTATACCTAAAAGTTTGGAAATTGAAATTACTTTGGTTTACATTGCATTGGTGTCTACAGGTTATACATTGGAGTTTCTCTAAAGAATTTTTCAAAGATCCCAGTGAGTTTCAGGTCAAAGGATCAAAATTTAAATTTGCTAGAACTGGATGTCAGACTGAAGAAACAAATATGCTTTGTTTTTATAGGGTCATCTGATAGAGAGTGTGGGATGGAACTGGCAGAATGTAAATGACAACACCACAGGGGCAATTCTGCTGGGCACTAGTAAAGGTGGGCAAAGTACCATATAGTTGTTGTAGACTGCCATGAATGGCAATAGTAAAGGTGGGCTAAGTACCACACAATTGTTGTAGACTGCCATGAATGGCAATAGTAAAGGTGGGCTAAGTACAGTAACGTTACCATGAACGGGCACTGGTAAAGGTGGGCTAGGTGCTGTTTAGTTGTTGTATACTGCCATGAAAGTGCACAAGTATAGATCTGCTAAATGCTGCATAGTTGTTGTAGACTACCATGAATTCATTGTTGTTCATGGGTACCATTGATCATGTGGGCATTGGGCTAGGCACAGTTGTGATAGACTGACATCCATTGGTCATGTGGGCATTGGGCTAGGCACAGTTGTGATAGACTGACAACCATTGGTCATGTGGGCATTGGGCTAAGCACAGTTGTGATAGACTGACCACCATTGGTCATGTGGGCATTGGGCTAAGCACATTTGTGATAGACTGACAACCATTGGTCATGTGGGCGTTGGGCTAGGCACAGTTGTGATAGACTGACATCCACTGGTCATGTCGGCATTTGGCTAGGCACAGTTGTGATAGACTGACATCCATTGGTTATGTGGGCATTGGGCTAGGCACAGTTGTGATAGACTGACATCCATTGGTCACGAGGGCATTGGGCTAAGCACAGTTATGATAGACATCCATTGGTCATGTGGGCATTGGGCTAGGCACAGTTGTGATAGACTGACAACCATTGGTCATGTGAGCGTTGGGCTAGGCACAGTTGTGATAGACTGACATCCATTGGTCATGTGGGCATTGGGCTAGGCACAGTTGTGATAGACTGACAACCATTGGTCATGTGGGCGTTGGGCTAAGCACAGTTGTGATAGACTGACATCCACTGGTCATGTGGGCGTTGGGCTAGACACAGTTGTGATAGACTGACATCCACTGGTCATGTCGGCATTGGGCTAGGCACAGTTGTGATAGACTGACATCCATTGGTTATGTGGGCATTGGGCTAGGCACAGTTGTGATAGACTGACATCCATTGGTCATGTGGGCATTGGGCTAGGCACAGTTGTGATAGACTGACAACCATTGGTCATGTGGGCGTTGGGCTAAGCACAGTTGTGATAGACTGACATCCACTGGTCATGTCGGCATTGGGCTAGGCACAGTTGTGATAGACTGACATCCATTGGTCATGTGGGCATTGGGCTAGACACAGTTGTGATAGACTGACATCCATTGGTCACGAGGGCATTGGGCTAAGCACAGTTGTGATAGACATCCATTGGTCATGTGGGCATTGGGCTAGGCACAGTTGTGATAGACTGACAACCATTGGTCATGTGAGCGTTGGGCTAGGCACAGTTGTGATAGACTGACATCCATTGGTCATGTGGGCATTGGGCTAGGCACAGTTGTGATAGACTGACAACCATTGGTCATGTGGGCATTGGGCTAAGCACAGTTGTGATAGACTGACATCCATTGGTCATGTGGGCATTGGGCTAGGCACAGTTGTGATAGACTGACATCCATTGGTCATGTGGGCATTGGGCTAGGCACAGTTGTGATAGACTGACATCCATTGGTCATGAGGGCATTGGGTTAGGCACAGTTGTGATAGACTGACAACCATTGGTCATGTGGGCATTGGGCTAAGCACAGTTGTGATAGACTGACATCCATTGGTCATGTGGGCATTGGGCTAGGCACAGTTGTGATTGACTGACATCCTTTGGTCATGTGGGCGTTGGGCTAGGCACAGTTGTGATAGACTATCATCCATTGGTCATGTGGGCATTGGGCTAGGCACAGTTGTGATTGACTGACATCCACTGGTCATGTGGGCATTGGGCTAGGCACAGTTGTGATAGACTGACATCCACTGGTCATGTGGGCATTGGGCTAGGCACAGTTGTGATAGACTGTCATCCATTGGTCATGTGGGCATTGGGCTAGGCACAGTTGTGATAGACTGACATCCACTGGTCATGTGGGCATTGGGCTAGGCACAGTTGTGACAGACTGACATCCATTGGTCATGTCCCTTATAAAAATGCAATCCTAAATCAAGCTTGCGCCAGCTTGTGATAGCTCATAGCATGCTTCTTACGATCTTAACTGTAGCTCACAGACTACATGGGAGCTCGCATTGAGCTTGTAGGAGCTCGTAGAAGTAATTTGGCTACATTCAAGTAAAGTTGCTCGTATGATCTTGCTAGCAAACCCTGCAGATAAATTAATTATCTATAAAATGGATATCGTGAAAAATCAAATTACTAGAAAATGTAACATTTTGTGTATAAAATCATTAATTTTCATATCAAAACAATAATCTTGACTTGTTTTGAAAAAGGTACACCTCTGGTAAAATAATAATAATAATGACTTTATTAAAAGAAGCTCATTTGGTCAGGCCTATACATTTGTACATGTATAGCTATATATATGATGCACAGATTTTTACAAGATGAGGTGTCTTTAGACAACAAGTGCTATTAAAACTAGATAATTGATCTATTGCAACAATAAAATATGTACAAAGCTTTAAGGATAAGTACATACAGGATTCATACAAAGAGTAGTAGTGAAAATGTGTAAAATATATATATATATGGTTTATGTCTTGTATTTTGATGTACATGTCTGCATGGTCCAGACTTACTACATGAATGTATATTTATCAATCATATTCAACAGAATTGGGGGGCACACAAGCAAAAGCATTGTTCTTGCCATCATTTAATTGGATATACACACACAAGTCTTTGACATTTGTAATTGGAACTATTTTGTACTGCACATACTTAGATTTCAAAGGGACTATATTAACAGGATTTTCATCAATCACGCCATTTTCAATTGAAACTTCGGTATTATTTCTCAGTTCCTTTATGACTGCATAATATTGTGCTTCACACAAACAATCAATGGTACAATTTCTGTGACTTAAATATATTTCTCAACATGGCCAAATTTTCTTGTTTCATCATTTTCGTAGAAAATAACAGTGTACGATTTTCGTTCTGAAACTGCAGAATACTGTAATGATTGAAATAGAATTCCATCTTTATACATCCTGTAGAAACAAAGCACTTTTTTAGGTTCATTAATGCCAAGGATTGAAGTTAAAAGGTTGAGCTGTTCATCTGAAAGTCTGTGTATTACTCGACTGCCTATAACACCAATACCGTATTTTTCTCCATATTTTGAATCAGATTACGGGTGTACGTTTTTTGTGCAAAAAATGTTTTTTTAATTTAAAAATAATTTTTAAAAAATCATTTGCAATATTCAGTTTAGTATGAACACTCTGTTCCATTATGATAGCAATGTATCGCATGTATATAGGAATACAGTTCTTCAATATGATTGGTTCATTCGAAATCGAGGCTACCATGCCTGTATTTACCCGCCATATTGGACTTTGCAAACAGTTACTGCTGTCACTGTATCTCATCTTCGTAATATACAACTTCTAATCATGTTGAATAGGAAAGAAGAATAATTCAGAATTTTCTCCATGAAAGACAAGAAAACAGAGCTGGAATGACAATTGTGCCGTCCTGTTTAGATTTGAAAAACAATCTGGTAAAGGAGAAAACTCTACGTTTTGCAAATTGTGTAATGTGATTTCGCTACTGGGCATGCAAAAAATAATAAACATCAGCTTGCTGCTTCATCTGGTGTTTTTCAACAGATTACATCAAGGAGCACTGTGAAGAGAGTGAGGCATCAGAAACTTTGAAGGAGTTCAACAGTATAATCAACAGCATGTGTGGCACAGCTAGACGTTACCTAAATGAAATGTGCTGATTTTAAAGACATTTTACTTCAATTTAGTTGTTTTTAACACAATCATAAAGCATGGAAGTTTCATTTTCCATTTATGACAATTACTTTTAGAGAGGTTGGTTCATTGAGCACTCTGGATAGAGATAGGCATCACCAGCTATGAATGAATATCATCAACAGCAAGTGGGGACTGCCAGATGTTCCCAAAATAAATTGACCATCCATTTAGTACATAATGCACAAATCTAGCAAAGAATAGCCCCCTTGTTTTTTATAATTATTGAAATAAATAGAAATCTCACTTTCCATTTATGATAGTTCTTGTTATAATTACTTTTTTATTGGTTGTTGGTTCATCAAAAAAAGGCATTGCTTTTATCCATTCCGAGAATTGGAACAATACAAAGAGATATATCAAAACTAAAGCACCAATGAGGAAAACAAATATATTTTGGTGCATTGAAGAAAAAAAAAAACATTAGCTGTAAGATTTTATGTTTGTTTCATAATTTGTATTGCGTTGCATTTGGTGAGAGTTCACTGTATTTATTTATATGAAGCTTGATCTTCCCCATTGATCGACCAGGGACTGCAAAGTTTGCTGTATAAAGGTCTCAATGTAAGTGGGACTAGCAAACCACAAGCTTGTATTGAACTCGTTACAATTCATTGCGAGCTTGCTACTTTGCACGTACGAGCTCGTGCTAAACTTGCAATGAGAATGCAAGCTTGTTACGTGCTATCAACCAGCTAGTACAAGCTGGTTCACAGCCCGTGACGAGCTTGTATGCTCATTGCGAGCTCATGCATGCTAGGTGGTTGACAGAGCCTCACAAGCTTGCATGCTTATTGCTAGTTGGCGCAAGCATAATTTCAGCAAGCTTGCTATATGCATGCGTTGAGCGTGTTTAATGCTTGTACGAGTCTGCCACGACTTCGTAATCGTTTCAAATCCAAACTCTACGTGCATAACCGCGAAGTCGTGGGCTCGCACGTGCGAAGTTGCAGTGAGCTCATATACTGTCTTGAAATAAGCTCGCGATTTTTATAAGGGATGGGCATTGAGCTAGGCACAGTTGTGATAGACTGACATGAATGGACACTAGTTTTTGACTGCCATCAATTCAATTTTTGTATCGTTGTGGATCTTTTGCTACAAAATACCATTAATTTAAAGATCCAGTGAACAAAGACTGGTCTTACAAACTGGATGTTGTTTTCATTAAAGTTAAATGATGAAAAACAAGTGAAACTGCCATAGTTTGAGTTAGGTACAGCACTGTCAGTGGGTGACGTAACTGCAAGCAGTAAACTTAACATTCACTTTGGGGGCAAATGTTGAGTTTGGAATTGGTTTGATTAAATGGCAGCTTTTAACTTATTGTGCACAGTTAGAAATATTTGAATACATTGCTGTCTCTTTGTTGTATGTGAGGCTGTATTTGAGGTTTGGTTCGATTTTATGAGACAACCTACTAGACAGGTGCTAACAGCCTTGCTCCATGAAACAAATTAAACCTGCAGGGTAAAAAACTAAACGAGTTTCTCATAGACTGTACAGGGAGAGTCCTGGACTCGGCTAAGACCAATAAAATCATACCAAGTGACCTTGCCTCTTTTTCAATGAATCAGAAGGGCATGATCATGAACAAGGAACTATCATTCCTCCATCTGTGGTGCAACCACAATTGGCTCAAGCATGGAAATCCTCTGGAAAGGCCACAAAGGAAGATACACTATTTATGAATACCAGTATGGAGGTTAAAAGCCCACCTTTTGCCAGGCTTCATTACAGTCTGCAGCAAGTTTGGGTTGAAGGAAATACCTCTACACATCAGGTTCTGAAAATGAAATGGTAATCGATGCCTTTCAGTTCTAGGATTACCACCTCAGTGGGAAAACAGTCCTAATCATGTTGGAAAACTCAGTTGTGCTGATCTGGGGGAACCAAATCATCTGACCTGTCTTCCACCTCAAAAGTGGGAACCAAATTACCTGACCTGTCTACCACTTCAAAATGGGGGAACCAAATCACCTGACCTGTCTACCACCTCAAATGGGGGAACCAAATCACCTGACCTGTCTACTACTACATATGGGGGATCCAAATAACCTGACCTGTCTACCACCTCAAATGGGGTAACCAAATCACCTGACATGTGCATTCTGATTTGGCATTTTCTGCATTGGGGCTGCCAGCACAATATCAGTGTAAAAATCAGATGCATTTCAGGCAGACTTAATTTCCAGGAAGACTCAATCAAGAAGGATTCATATCATCCATACACAATTGTCTATCCATCTCTTGGTTTTTCATTGGATTTGTGCAAATTGTGGCATTCACTGATCTAAGAATGTATTCAACAGAAAATAAATTATTTAGTAAATTATGTTTTTCCAAGATATTTATCTGACTACATTACTATTTAACCACACACCCATCCCTGCAAAAGTGAGCATCCACTTTGATGTATTGCAAAGCTCAACTTGCTAAAATCCAATTGATGGAAAACCACCTTATCAAGAAAACAAGGTAATGGGTAAGAGTCAGTTCCCATCATTAATATATTATTGATGGGGAATGAGAATTTTTATTCATCAGCGACTGCTGGATTTGGATAATAGAAGAATTTATTTTGAAACATTCATGAGATTGGATAAGTATTCTTGGAGAAATATAATTTACTCAGCAATTTACTTTCCAGGAACTCAATGAAGAATTTGTATTTTACATATTAGGCCTGGGAATTCAATTTCTTCCTGAGTGTTAATGTGGCAAATACAAGATATATTATATATATTAATTTAGATGAATTGGCAGTCATTTAATAATTAAGGAATTGTACATTCTTCTTTCCTTACATTTTGAGTCTGAAGTCTAAGTCTGATGTAAAAAAAATCCTTAGTGTTCCAGTAACTGTTACAACTTTTATGTATGATGGTTATTATTGCATTTACTGAAGAGAGGAATTGTTTATCAAAAGTATCTTCCCTGACCAAAAAGATACCTTACCCAGAAGATACATACTCCACTAATCTTTAAGTACAGCTGGAACTGCTTCACCATATAAAATTCGACTTGGTTACTTGGTTTTTACAATATTTTTGGGACTTTTGCTGCCTGGGAATTGGGAGCAAATAACATACTGAGACTGCCAACCTGTGCCGGTCTGGGCACCTTTAAGGAATCCATATTTACAGGTCTGATGAGACTGCTCTAGTGGTTAGAGTGTCTGCCTCGGATGAGGAAGGCTACAGGTTCAGACCCTGGCCAAGTCATGCCAAAGACTTATAAAAATGGTACTGAAAGCTACCTTGCTAGGTGCTCAGCATTAAGAGGTTAGTCTTAGGATGGGTTGGCCTGATGTTAGGATAATTTGACAGGGTGGGACATATTGCTGTATGTCTATGGCATGATGCTGTAGTTTAGGACATTACTATATACTGCCAAACTGCAGACATAATAGTGATATGGCTGAAAAATTGTTAAAGCTGTGTTAAAAATCCAAATCACACATACACACAGAGGTCAGATGCTCTATTGTCTAAGCTACCATGTCTTCCCAGTAAAATTTGGACTAGTTCAGTATTGTTATTGGAAAGACATTTTGATGAGATAAAGCACACACTTTGCACCTTTTGCATTAGCTTTGCATTATCATTTGAAACTTACTAATTAGCAAGACAGATAACATTATCCATTATATGATACCATATTTTGAAATGAAAGATGTAGCAGTCTCAGATTTAATCTTTTTTTGTTGTTGCTTACTTCCCCAACTTTTGATCTTTCAGGTTTGATATTTGAATCAGAGCTTACAGTGAATGAAGACACCAAATTCTGGCAGGGAAGTCTCGACCAATATATGAAACAGGTGGGTTGATAACTTTGTTCTTGAATAATCAAATACCAGGCCTAACTTGGTCCTAGAATATTCCAATACCAGGCTTAACTTAGTTCTAGAATATTCCAATACCAGGCTTAACTTGGTCCTTGAATATTCCAATACCAGGCTTAACTTGGTCCTTGAATATTCCAATACCAGGCTTAACTTGGTCCTTTAATATTCCAATACCAGGCTTAATTTAGTCCTTTAATATTCCAATACTAGGCTTAACGTAGTCATTGAACAGTGAAATACCAGGCCTAACATGGTCCTTGAATATTCCAATGCCAGGCTTAACTTGGTCCTTGAATATTCCAATACCATCATAAATTGGTCCTTGAATATTCTAATACCAGGCTTAACTTGGTCCTTGAATATTCCAATACCATCTTGAATTGGTCCTTGAATATTCCAATACCAGGCTTAACTTGGTCCTTGAATATTCCAATACCATCTTAAATTGGTCCTTGAATATTCTAATACCCAGGCTTAACTTAGTCCTTGAATATTCCAATACCATCTTAAATTGGTCCTTGAATATTCCAATACCAGGCTTAACTTAGTCCTTGAATATTCCAATACCAGACTTAACTTAGTCATTGTACAATGAAATACCAGACCTAACTTAGTCATCAAATATTTAAATATGAGACATAACTTTTTAATACTCAAATAGTCAAATACCAGGTTTAACTTAGTCCTTAAAATGCAAAGCCAAACCATAGTAAATGACGATACTGGTTTGTAGTCTTCATGAACAACCTTTCTAATGCTTAGGTCTCTCTACTGTATGATGGTTTGGTATAAACACTGATTAGTATTTCCCAAGAATTGGAAATGGTTATTTCATTATTTGATAAAATGAGATGATATCTTGCATCATTGGGATGATAAAATGTTGACCTGTTTATTTTACATGTGGACATTTCCATTGGCTGATTGAGACACACTTCCTGCAGTTGACACCAGTTTTTAAATTAGTTTGCCAGGTCTTTTAATGAAATATTGTCACATTTTTAAATTGAAATGAAAAACAATATTTTATTAATTTTTTAAGCTTGGACTGACAAAATCTGATGAGGTATTAGATCTTTGTATTATTTTCTAGTTATGACAGAATTTATTTAGGCTTTTTGTCTTTTTCTCTGCTATTTAAGTTATTAGTTTGGTTTAGTTTCAATAATTCTGTCATATGTACCATTTTGTTTTGCAGATATGTTTTTTTTTAGTAGCTTTGTGCTAGATGGCATTGAGAATTAGATAATAAATTTCAAAGAGAAATTCCATTAAGTTTCCTTGCAAATTTGTTTGGATGTCATCAATGCTTTTCCAAGTAGAATAACCATGTGAAATGAAAAAATATTACATATCATATAATATTGTGCAAACCATCATAAAAACATCTAAATGGAGTCATGTCTCACATATCACATGATGTTGTGCCATCGAATGAAGAAACATCTTACATAGGAATCACATAATACTTCAGATATTTTCATGATAATTTCTTACTTGTGGATGCTATTGGTTAACTTTACACACATGCTTATAAGTTATGATGAATAAATCTACAGTATATGGTCATAAGTGAGCTCCCATGCCACTTCCAAATATTTCACAGTAGAAATTTATGAATTTTTAAAGAAAATTAGAACCTTTTGCATTTAACTATAAGATCTTGAAATAGCTACTCCTTCTGAAATAGATGTCATACCAGCATGGGGTTTTTCAATTGAAGACTTCTTATGGTGGTTCATGTTATATTTATTTGAAACGCTTTCATTTTCCTACACAGTACAATAAATGCATTTGGATATCAATTGTTATTGTAAAATGTTGTGGCATTTTTTAAAACTGTAAATTCACTTATGGTCATGTACTATATATAGTTACTGCCATGTTGATTGAAAATTCTTTAATTTGACATTTAAGGTTAAAAGATTTTGTATAAAGTTTTTTGAAGTCCAACTCTATGATTCTGACTTTAAGTGAACCTACATTTTATATGCATAGCTTTGATGTTATTGTATTCTGAATATTTGTAATTTCAATTTTTTCCAGCTTATTTGTAATGGACTGTTTTCAGAATAAAAAGGTATCATTGAACATGCTGTAAACATAACACTTAATATCAGACCAAATTAGTTGATGGAACAAAATTGCTAATGAATGTTCGGAGATACATTTTCTCACAATTTTCTTGATGTTTTGGTAATAGTCCATTATATTTTCAGTCTTGGCTTTCTTCTGTGGATGTAAAGCTTAATTGTTTACTGTTGTATAGCTTATCTGGTAGGTCTGGTCCCTGCATGAAATATTTGTGATATTTTGCATCAGCCTTCTCACTATCAACTAGCTGAGAGGTAGATTACAATCTGCATTACCAAATGAGCTATCAATGTTTGCAACAATTTTTGTTGCATTGACTTAGCCATTTATTTTTAACTTTGATTCAGATACTTTAAAGGTAATTACATGACACAAGTCTTAAACAGAAAGTATACATGCATATTCCATTTTAAATTATTTTATGCCATCTAAGGTAATGCAGACTCTGTTTCTTGGATTAGTGTCTTGGCTTTACTCCTTAAATAAAGATCAAACTTCTTCCTTACCAAAGAGTGAATAGGAATGTCTGACAGATGAAATGTATAATGTATGATAGGTGAAGTTTGTAAGGTATGACAGGTAATGTGTGACAGGTAATGTGTGTAATGTATGACAGATGAAGTGTGTAATGTATGACAGGTGATTGTGTAATGTATGACAGGTAAAGTGTGTAATGTATGACAAGAAGTGTGTAATGTGTGAGAGATAAAGTATGTACAGTATGACAGGTAAAATGTGTAATCTATGACAGGTCAAGTGTGTAACATATGACAGGTAATGTGTGTAATTTGTGTGACAGATGAAGTTTGTAATGTATAACAGGTGAAGTGTGTATTGTATGACATGAGAAGTTTGTAATGTTTGACAGATGAAGTGTGTAATGTATGACAGGTGATTGTGTAATCTATGACAGGTGAAGTGTGTATTGTATGACAGGTGAAGTGCGTAATGTATGACAGGTGAAGTGCGTAAAGTATGACAGGCAAAGTGTGGTAATGTATGACAACAGGTAATTTAGCACACATCTCTGCTAAATGATAGATTTGCAAACTTCCAGCTTTTTTATTCCACTCTAATAAATATTTATAGGTTACTGCATTTGCTTGGGAAATTACGAATAAGTTGTTTGGATGGAAATATTGTTTGACCTTGGAAGTGTAGTATATCCATCCAACAAAAATAGTTCATATTTTCCCATACAAATGCAGTAACCTTTTTATTATATGCTCATTTTCTTATTTTACCTAAGGCTTAATTATATAAACAAAAATACACTACAAGAAACAAAGGAACTGAATATATGCCATATTCCAAACTAAATACACAAGTGCATATTCATCATTACACAACTACAACATTATTAATGCCCATATAATTCCATCCAGTTAAATTACTTAGTTGCATGCTTGACATAACTTTCAAATGAAAATGGCAGTTTGGTCTGCTTAAAATTGAAATTTGGAGTCATATTGTGAATGAATATGCATTGCAGCAACTTTTCCATTTGATCTGGAATGAATAGATTTTGGTATTTTTGTTGATTCTACAAAATTTTGTGGTTAAGGACTGGATTTATATGTGCCAATTCTACATGAAATACATCCGATTGAAGCAGCGAGTGAGAAGCGTGTTGACATCTGCATGAGTGTTTTTGTTCTTTCATTGAATGTTTGAAATCATAAAGATGGAAAAATATGACATCTTTCAATTGCAATTATCAAAAAGATGCTATGGAATATCACCTTTATGTCATTTTTAGAAATTACAGTACAGTTTTGAAATGTTTTATCAAGTTTGAGAACCCATGGCATGGCTCATTTAATTTGGATTTGCAGAACTAAGAAAGTACATTTTAAGGAAATTCAGGATGTAAAACTGTAAATATATTTTTTGCCATTCTTATTACCAGCTAAAGAAGACAGTTTATGCCATGTCATTTGCATGTTATTTGTAAGGACCCTGCCTGGTGTCCGTAGCATGTTTTTATTTGAAATATTGTTTCAAATAAAAGGTTAACACAAAACATGCCAAAGCAGCTGGTATGTGGCAGTCCACGAAACATCTGCTTTAGTTCATTCAGAAACAAATTTAATCAACCAAAGTGTAATGTGTCTACTATAAGAATGTACATGATTTATTTACAAAGTAGTTCCCAATACACAATTGGGCACACATGAGTTCAGTATGAAGTTGCACGTGACTTCAGTATTGTAAAAGTATAGCATGATTATGACAATGTAAAGTTAACAACAAAAATGAGCATATAATAATAATAATAAATACTGTAGTTAAAGTGAAGAAGTTAAAATTTATCTGGTGTGTAAAATTTATCTTGTGTGTAAAATTTATCTGGTGTGTAATTGGCCCATCACAGAAACGTTTGCTAAGCAAAGGTTAGATCTTTTACTATAATGGTAACAGAATTGAAAACAGTAAGGGTACATTTCTTCAGAATATTTTTTCAAGGGTATGAATTGTATATATTATGATTTTTATCTTCATCACATTATAAAGTTGAGTGTGTCATAGATATCTCTAATGTGTATATCAAAATTGTTCCTGTATTTGATTCCTTTTTTTTTTGACCTTACATAAGAAAAATATGATGCATGCATATTAATGAATACAATATTTCTCATTAGCTTTATCAGCTGACAGCTCCAGTGACTGGAATAGAGTTTGATCGGATGCCTTCAGACTCTTTGACTGAGTATCAGTATTTCATACTTGCCACTACACCCAGGTGGGTATCCCTAGTTTGTAAATGTGTTACCTGTTCTAACAGTGTTATATATACAGTGGTACAACTCGTATACAGCCACTTCTTCTGCACCAGGAAAGTGGTCTTTCCAGAGGGGGACTATATTTGTGAGATGTGTATGGATATGTATGTGTGTATAGTAGAAAGCTACATATAATTTAAAGGAATTAATATATTCATTTAAAAAATAGCATTGATTAATCAAATGTTCTTGTATTAAAAACATTGATTTCAAGGTAACATAAATTAAAAGCTCATATTCTTAGGCGTGAAATGTAAGAGGGGTAATGTTGTCATGCACATTACAAAACTATTCAAAAACATTTTTTAAGTTTTGTATTAAAAATAATTCTCTTTCCATTTATATTTTCCCACTGCTACAGAATGTTCTCCTTAACTTTTATGATCTTATTTATCAGAGTCTTCCCAACAGAAATTTTTCGGCATGTGAACTCCCCATTGTAGTCAAGTCGAATAACTTTATTTTCTTCTAAAGTATTATTTCTTTGTTTACGTGATGATATGTTAATGTTTTGTAATGATTTATTCATATGTGGCTAATTGTACAATACTGCAGTTTAATTTTCCAGACAAAGCATTTGTAAACAAAATGCCTTAATATACAGGAAATGCACGAACTGTCATGTGATTTTTTTGGTCTTTGTCTGGTACCTTGTTTTTTTAATATTAATTGTTTCTGTGTATGTGTGTGTGTGTGTGTGTTAATCTACAAAATTTATTTTTTAGACTATCTGACCATGTTAATGATCTTGACAATTACGTCAATCGTAATCGTCATTTAAAAAAACCTATCTGTATGAAGCCCAGAGCTAAATTAAAACACTGCTGACCCCATTATCTGCAAACTTTGGCTTTCATGATATAATAATTACCTTAGTGGTACATGTACTTTAGCTTACACCTGACATTCAGATACAGACCTCAGGAAAGATAGTCAGATTACTTACCTCACCATTATTAAATATTGGTTCTGGACAAATTAATAACAAAATATGGCAGCTTGTGAGGGGTAATTTTAACGTTTTTGCACTAAGATGGTGCCACTGGTTGGGTTAGCGAGGTAGCCTTTCTTCAGGGTTACTTTTGAACACAAACTCGTTGGTACCAAGGGATTCTGGCTGTAAAGAGTGGAGAGTGGGTAGCCGCTGGTCAAGTGGGCCATTCATGAGTGGGACCACTGTATTGTCAACATTAGTATCAGATTTGTCAGCAGTGTTTATCTTTGGTGTTTAAAATGGTCAATTCCTAGACTGTGGCTTATTGTAAGTCTTTGTATGGATGGAAGTAATCTGAAATGAAAATTTGTTTCAATTACTTACTAAATATCATTAAGTAACATCAGTATTTTCCTGAAGGAGATGCAGGATTGTCACTTAATACATCAATTATTGCATAGATAAATGCATGTTCTCAAATATTAAGAAATGAACAGATATTGCTAATGAAGGAAATTGGTATTTTTTTCAGTTAAATCATTTAAAGTTTTGTCCAAAAATTTCACTTTAGTCCTTATGTTCCGTTTTGTTTTTCTAGCTGATCTTTTAAATTTCGCAAATATTAATTTAATAAATTTTACGCTTAAATGACATAATTTTGATTCATTGAAGTTTATAATTATGGATTCCATCTATTTAATTATTCTTCAGTATTGAATGATAAATGGAATCTTTTTCAGTCGACTTTACCAGTTCATTGGAGGTGTGTCTAAGACAGCAGAGCCACCAATGTTTGGACAGATGTTCCAGCAAAACATTGAAAGTGATCAAAGTAATGGTTTTAGATTTATCTTTCTTTATCAAATACCTAAATATGTTACAGACATTAGCATCATCCTGTTGTCTTAGCAACAAACAGTGTTAAAAGGCATGCTTGCTGGGGCAGAAATCATACTTGAGTGGTCTACCTTGGATAGAAGGATTAGTGCAAAATCCCATCAGTCACCAGTTATTACTGCCATTCTTTCCGCATATTCTTTACAGGGCCATAAAAATGTGCTTTTCCATCATTTGAGCGATTCCTTGTAGTTTTCTAACCTTGGAGAAGTATACTCTATATGACTAAATCTGAACACTTAAATATTTTAACTTCATTATATGATATGTTTATCAACACCATCTATATTGTCAGAACATTGGTTGATAGTAATTGCAACTCAGTACTAGATCATTCTGTATGTTATATCAGCAGATGTCAAGTAAAAGATTATTTATACCATGTAATGAAATCTTTATTGCAGTAGTCTGGCATTTATCATAACATCCACTTTGCAGTAATTTCAGCATGATTTTTGTTTGATTTCACCTGCATTTAGGACTTGGCAACCCTTGGGACTTGCCAGTCATGTCAGAGGACTTCTAAATCATGTTCAGGACCCCTCACAAATTGTTTAGAGCTTCCTTCACTACAGATGTCTAAAGAGACAAAGCAGACATTATGGAACAAGAAGCACTCTTCTCTTAAAGAAATGCAAAGTCATCAAGATTTTGCTCGAGACTTTTGTTAGTTCCCAAGGACAATAGCAAGTTTCATTCAGTTATAGATCTTACAGGATTGAGAATCTTCAGAAAATTCCTAGTTTCCTGGATATTTTGCTTCCAATAATTGAATGTCAGAAGTTTCCAGTTGGTCCTAGATGATCAGCATAGAAGGACTTTCCAAAGGGATATGCATAGTATGCATAGTATCAGGAGAACTCACTGAAAATTAAGGAAGATTGGAAATATTTCACATTTCCTCACATCTGATCTAAGGCACATTTTTTTTCAGGAGCATTGCTTCAGAGTGGGGATTCAATGCTGTTCAGGAGAGAGATTTTACTCTCAGATAGTCATCATATTCCCTATGACAGTTCTTAATAGCAATTCAAACATTTTCATGCAGGGACACCATGTACTAAAAACTATCTTTCTGTTGGAATCTCAGTCGCTGGATCTTCCTGAAAGTCATGTATGGAGTTATATCTCATGTTAGAATCATCAATGTCTATAGACAACATTCCAACAGGTGTGCAATCTTGTGTCATGATATCAAAATCCATTGTTTTAATTTTAAAATCCTGATCAACAAGGACAAACCTGATCTCTTTCTATTTATCCCTCAGTACCAAAGACAGCTAACTTTCTCAATGGCTCTTTGAGGACAACTTAGCTCCCATGACAGTCAGGGCTACTGTTCCACAATATTTGATACATTTCACCATCATGGAAGGAAGGATATGGACTCTGAGACCTCTCTTATCTTCTTGTGAACTTCAGCCAGACTTGACCCTTTATCGGAAATGGAATCTGCCATGTGTTTGCAGAGATACAAACTATCCTGACTTTTGATGGAATAATTTTTATTTTTAATCCCAATTATTTCATTATTATTATTGCCGCTGTCAGATGAATAATTTTTGGTCAGATATAAATTTATGTAGGTGAACAACAACTTGATCACTGGTATACAGTTTGTTTTAACCAAATACCACATTGCATCAGTAAGGTTGATGCAGAAAAGAAATGTTTGGAATAAAGACTGAAGTATTCTTAAATTTATGATAATAATTTGACTTCATAAAGCTGTCATTACTATTTCAAAACAGATGGATTGGTATCTCTGGTTTAGATATAAATGAACAATACATCCTTTTTGAACCAGATTCCACAGCTTTCATGAACTGTCTCTCATTGAAGGCTTTCTTTTTAGTCACCTTTGCTACATTAGGCAAAAGTAGATATAAAATATTGGTTGATCAGAACTGTCTACATTCCTATCAGGATAATTCAGTTTTTATCATCACAGCCTGTGCTCTCATTGCTCATGGAATATCACCTCCATAGTTTTGAAAATGCTGTCTTCTTTGATCCCTTGATCCCAGGGGCATCAGCAGAACCTTGGAAGCAAACTTTTTCAATCAGCACTGGAGCATCATGTCACAGACATGTAGCATGATGTCCCACTCAGTCACATTATCCTGACACCAGGTCGAATAGTCCTAACATTAACCTTTTAATGTTGTGCGCTAAGCGAGGCCGCTGTTTGTATCATTTTTGTAAGTCTTTGGTATGACTCGGCCCATTACCTTCCGGTTCTGTTATGGATGCTCTAACCACTAGGCTACTAGAGCGGTGTGACTTTTTTTAAGTTACCAGCCCTGGGACTGAATCTGAAAATAGGCTATTTTTAGCACTTCAGTTTGTATTTTTTTCCTACCATTCTTCAAGATCCATGTATGTCTGAACCAAAAGGAAATAATCATTTGTTCAGTATATCCCATAATATTTATATTTTAGAATAAATTTAAACTTGGAACCAATTGTAAAAGACATAATGAAAATATGAAACAATTTCAGCTAACATATTGAAGTAACTTCCAATGAAGTTAAAGATAGGAATAAATAATTTTGAAGTAAACGACCCTAATATAATAACAATAAGGCACAATAATATAACCAGGATGAGGGTAATTTTTCCCATCAGATTCTGATCACTTCTTCAAACTTCAAAGGTCAATAGGCAATGTAAACATGTTTATTTACAAGTGATGATTATCCTAATATATAATCCACAATACTAGACAGGTAATAGCTATGTATTTATGTTGTTTACAAATAAAAGACATAAGTCAAGATGGCCCAGATTCCTACCCTCAATCATGGAAAAAGGTCAATCATTGCATAAAAATTGAATAACACCATGTATCTTCGTTTCCTTCATTGTTAAAAAAATAGCATACTTTTCAAGCTTAAGATATTAAAATGAGTGTTAACTGTTCATTCATGTCTAAAGATTTGTTTGTACCCATTTGTTGACATCTCTATTAAAAGCTAACAGGAAAAATTATTTTATTTAATTGGAAAAGCTGCAAATTTAGCTTTGGCCAGCCTACTGTCTCATTTTCAGTTATTTTATATTCACATCACTGGATTATAATGTACTCAAAATGGTAGCATAAATGCGTCATAGCAAAAGTTAGTTTAATACCAGTCTACTAAAGGCTGATGCATTTGAAAATTTCTATACCAGTCTACTAAAGGCTGATGCATTTGAGAATTTCTATACCAGTCTACTAAAGGCTGATGCATTTGAGAATTTCTATACCAGTCTACTAAAGGCTGATGCATTTGAGAATTTCTATCCTGTAATCAGTACTAAGATAGAGAGAGTGATGATTTCTTATGTCTTCCTCTTTCAGTGCCATTTTTGGAACTGCCAGGAGATGTTGAGAATAGTACTTTGCAACTATACTTTTCCAGGTTTAGAGGACCAGTGAAATCTTTTGCTTGGATGACTGGTAGGTCTGACAAGAGTAAAAATAAAATATATCCTGACATCTGAATGCAAGTTTTCAGTCAGTAAATAAGCTACATTTATGACATGACTTTGTGATAGATGGTTTTTCATTGGCTGGCAGAAAGTCATGTGATATTTCTTCATGTCAAGTAGTCATTCATTGCCACTCATGGTCAAGTAATATAATAACATTTAAGTTCTTAGTACACCACTTCATAAATAACTCATGATCTGTTAACTCGCAGACCATTTTTTGTACCACAAAATACCATGCCCCACCCCCCAATAAAAAATTGATCCCTATTTCTTGAACTTATATAAAATATCAGTCAAAATTGGTAACTGAAATGTAGATTAATTGTTCGTCTTATGGTTGAAAACAGTAGATAGGACCTGGCAATTTTAATCAACATTTTTAAATTATCAACTTTCAAAATAAGACGTCATATAATTGATTACATTTTCTTTCCAAACCACACCGTAATTAAAGATAGTCAGGGAAATTTTTATCAATGAAAATCACTTATTCCTAGTGTAGGCTGTACATTAATATTTAAATGGCAGTTAAATAATTTTTATTAAGTGAAATTTTTTTGCTATTCCTATCTTTTAGTTCCTCTTAATTGTAATCATTAAAAATACAATGTGTATTTAAACATAAAATGTGTCAATCTGCTTTAACAGCTGTGTCCACAGGTGTTCCTCAGAGATCCTAATTAAGTGTTGACCATGTTCTGATAACTGCCTTGCGGAAATATTTGTTATATTGTTGTACTGAATTAAAAGATGGCCTCCTTTGTATTATCACGTTAATTATGCCTTTATGAAATAAAGGAGCTGTAATAAAAGAAAAGTTAAAAGATATGCAGATCCTACATACTCGAATTCTTGTCGTACATCGGGTGAACTTGCTTAAGTTGATCAAGTCAACACTGTTATAAATGTTCTTGTGTATGTAACATAATTCGACTACCTTAAATTAACTGTCTTATTCATATGTGTGATCAACAAAATGAATACTTCGTAAACTAAAGAGCGTGTTTTCACAAAGATGGACTGTTGTGGGCAAGCGAGTTTATGAGAATTTCTGAACTGGCACTTAGATATATCCTCAAGGATGATAAGAAGATTCACTATTACTTCCAATGAAATTACGACATCAATATTGTACTAACTTAACAGTACAAAATTTGAGTTTTGATGTAGACAATTGTCTCAAAAAGTAAATGTCCCAAATGTTTGAAGGAAAAGGAATTTTGTTTGGGGGTGTATCAACAGTTAGTATAGTTTCCTGCTACCTTGACTATTGATTTGGCATTATATTTATAAATAACACTATGGGAACCAGATTAATTAACAAAACAAAACGCAATGGCATAATACACAGATGTTTTTACATACACATGGTGGTTGTTGAAACAAGTTGGAATGAACTTAATCATGTTGGACATATTGAAATTAAATTATATTTATGCAGAAAAAGCATTTTGTAGACAAATATTATCAATGTGATTGTAAAACGAAGATTCAGGCATTAAACAGCAGAGTTCTATAAAAAAAACAACAAAACAACCATTTTTCTCAATGTCTAAGTCCATTGGTAACTTGCTCCCTCACTTATACTGCAGTCTATGTTTGTGGACCTTGTTATGCGCAAGTTTTGGAGGGAGAGGTATATTATGCATTTTAAATGAAATTTGATCAATTCTGAGGCAAAAAAATATTTTGTTCCATTAAATCATGAAAAGTAGGAATTAAAGACAATGAATGATATGTTTTATTAATCAGTAGACCAATTATTTCCCTCCACATTTAGGTCAGTATGAGTTTTAATGGGTCATCAAACTTCATATTCACCTCAACAAGGGGCAGTAACTGTGTAATATTCCATGAACATGATACCATTTTATCTTCTAATAGTTAAAATGATTTGCAAGTTGAATAGATGTCAGTCCAATGTGCAACAGTTCATTACAGTAAAATGGAATTATTTGATTATTTGAAATTTATACAAGTTCTATCATTCAATTCACTGTTGTATCAATTTGTCACTTTTGTTAAATGTATGTGTGCATATTTGTGTCAATCAATGAATGTCACAATATAGATGCCAGTCAGGGACATTGGCTTTACTCAATCCATTCGTGCATGCTGATATAAAACTTTCCATTTTTATGAGAGTCAACTTTTAATTATATAAGCATGTCTTTAAAAATAACATCTAATATTTCTAAGAAATAAAGCAACTACCTGATGTTTGGCAGTTAAGTATATGATATTTACACAGATACAGGACTATATTGTGATTCTTATGCAAATGAAAACACATTTTGGTTGGTGTGGAGCAAAAAAATTGAAATATCATTTGGCTTGGATTCATATTTCTGTTGCTTCGAGTGAATATCATGCATCATTCCTGTAAATCCTGTTGCAAGGTGCTTTAAGATTTGTTGATCCTTACTTCTGTCCTTGCATGCTCAACACTGGTGCTCTAATCCAGACAGCCATACCTTTTGAACAGTCACATGTTGTCCATTACATCTGTTGTCAAAACATATAAGGTTAAAGCTTTGGTAGACTTTTCAGAAATCCACAAACCAGCATTGTTCTTCTCACATTGTGACCACACACACTTGAACACATCTATATAACTTTTACCAACCTTGGACAAACTATTGCGGTTGTTAGGATGGAAATCCCTGCAGTTTTGTTAGGTCATAATGTTTTTCATGCACCTTCAGATTAGTGGAACAGGATTACAACTTCTTTGATGCTTAGTCTAGTGTTGCTAACTCTAATTGATGCTGCTGAAAAATCTGTCTGTGATTATATATTGGGAGTCCATGACCCTTAATGCCATGTTGATAATGGGCCGTGTGTCATTTCATGACTAATGCCCAGACAGCTTTAATAAATTTGGATCTAATGCAGCGATTCCCAACCCCTGGATTGTGACCCAAATCAGGGTGATCATCCTTGTTCATTTCTATGTCGATATCGCCAACATTTGGTTAAAAATACACCTGGGTACATAACGTTTTGTTTGTTCATTTAGACCAAATTTTTGCCATATTTCTAAGACCAGTTTTCCTTCATTTTAGGCCCTGGAGTGTTTTATGGGAACATCGACCTGTCAGGGAAACAAGGACCCTACTCAGTGACATGTGACACTCAACTGATGAGGTACCCCAAGGAAGCTGATCAGTATTCTGTCATTCGCCCACGGTCGATGGTACTTACAGAATTCCATGCGCTTCTACTGTTTTCTGATAGGTCAGTGTTTAGAATGATATATTTGCTGCAGCTTTCTTGCTATCTTGTGGGTGGGGGCCAAAAGACACCTTGATTACTGAAGGAAAGTAGGTGGACACAGGACACTCGCCACTGTTAGGAAAAAATAAACAAGATGTGTAACCATTTTGGTTTAGCTACACAAACTGCTGGGGTTCCATTCAGTAATCCCAGTTGTCTGTGGTGGTAAACAGATAAGCTTACTTATGAAAGCAAACCTCACTTTTTCATAAACCTCTCAAACCTCACTGGCTTATCCTCAATTATTTGTTCAACTGTAGATTTTAGACATCCAATGTGACCATCATATAACCTTATTATCATTACTCCTCCTCAGTGGATAGACACTTCATTGTGAATTTTCTATCAAGATTTTTTAAGAATCTAGTTGGTTTTAAAAGAAACTGGTGCTAATCTGACATTAAATAGGTCTGCCAGGACATCTGTTTTGAAAAGTGTGTTACCTGTTGATAGTGGAGATTCTCACTTTTGCTGGCAATTCCGAATCAGAGTTACATGGATTTTCTGACAACAAAGTTCAGAGTATTGACTTGAGTTTTTACTAATCTAAAGATTTTATGTTTCAATTAGATTTCAAACTTGGTAGATAACATATATCATCAGACTCTATGAATATTGGAAGATCCACTTGTGTTAATGAGGTGATATGTATGGTGGGGGAGGGTGGTTTGGGGGGATTAATGCCATATTTTAGTGCAAGATAAACTGTACATGGTACCCATTATAATTGGTGGAGGAGGAACTTTGGCAAACCTTGGTAAGAACCACCAACCCATAGGAAGCTGCTGGCAAGCTTTATCTCATACCCACATTGGCTGAGCCCGTGTCTCGAACCCATCCATTCAGAAGTGAGATGGCAGTGTAGAAGTTGATTGATAGTGAGAGACTTGTGGTGTAAAATGTGATGGGATCTTTGTCGATCAAATGCTTGTTTATTCTCTTCGCTAAAACTTAGTAACTTAGTACCATACATTTTAGATGCTATAAGGTTTAATTATAGTAGAAGGCAAAAATCAAGCACATGGAATTCGTCTGATACAAGACTCAGATGTTCCAGATCCAAAAACTGCAGAAAATAAACATCATTTAGACTTTCTAGGATGATTGGATAAAAGCTTAGTTATGGGTTGAATATGGTGACAAAAGGTCATTTGTGTTTTGTTCATGGGATACCCAGTCAGCCAGTCATTCAAGTGCCTTGTAAACAAGTAAATAAACATTCCCCACTCAGTGAAGGCCCTCATTCCCAGCTGGGTCATACTCTGTTAGGACTCTACGTTTTAAAATATGTAACAGAAAGAAATTGAAACCAACAATTTAAGTAAAATTTAAAAAACATTTTATTTCTTTTAGTTAAAAAAATCAACATTTAAAAGGAACTGTGAATTAAATTCCAAATAATCCTAAATGTCTTATCAGATGTCCAAAAGTATAGAATGTTCCAAATGAATTCCAGTAGTCTTGAATATCTTGATGTATGACTGATATAATCCAGAATGTCTTTCAATGAGTCCTCAATAATCCCAAAGTAGTGTTTTAGTCCAAAAGTCAATGAGCACTTTGTATTTCCAATGAATAATTTAAACAATATATTCCTCTCAAATTATATTTGAGCACAGCTATAAGTAATTCGACAGACTGACTATAAACACTAGAATGAATAATTTATCAACCCCTTTATATAGATATTTTACTTGATCTCTGTTGCATCCATCAGAGTGTTCTGGAAGAAGCAATCATTCTGGGCTTTTAGTATTAATGCAAATCAGACTGACATTGAATTCTTGCTATATAAACATCTTGTTTACTTAAAATCATGACAGAAATCAGGTAGGCATTAACTCCATTCACAGCACCCAATTACAAGTATGCTAAAAGTCTAGGTATACAATAGAAATTAAATATACATAACAACACAAGTTTTTCACCATGTCAGAGGAAATAGAACTAGTTGATTTCTGCCCTGATGAGACCACTGACTACGTTTTTATGAAAAAAAAGCACAGCATTTGACACAAAAAGTCTGAATGCCAAAGCAAAATACATACTGTAGTATCATCAATATTTGTGGTGGACCAATTTTCATGGTTTTCATTGTTGCCACAAACCACAAATTTATATCCCCAATGAAAAATGAGCCACTTACGATAATGCCACCCCCCATTTGTTTACAGTGTTTCATTCCTAGAGATTAACACACCTATTTGTATTTGATAAATCAAGGTCAGTACTGTAATTTGTTAATTAAATATTAGTTTTTCATGTGTTTTTTTGCTCTTTTTAAACCTTTAAAAGCAAGAATTTTAAACATTTTATATTGTTTTGATGCACACGTTTGATAAGGTACTGTATCCGATAGCTGTAATTTTATACTCACTGCCTTAAATCGATATGTGAGGTAAGTAAGGATAGAGAGAAAATATAGAAAAAGCATAGTAACGCTAAACAATGAAAGAAAAAATAGTACAAAATAACAGTATATAAAATTTTTATTTAGTACTTATTCAAGTCAATTCTTCATTCGACTGAAGCATGGGTTCTGCTGCGTTTTTAGATGCTGGTAAGCAAGCACCTGCGCCGGGTTCAAACAGATGGTAGTACTGTTTTAAACATTAATGTGATCGCTGTTTGTGTCTGCATAGTTTTTTCTTTATTTTGGGTATTTGTAGTCTGAGGTTAAACCATGAAATTAAATACCTACTAATATGCAAACTTTGACAGGCAAAATCATGAATTTAAGTACCCACAAAAATGTTCTATTTTTTTTTTTACAATACCATGAAAATTGAGCCTAATGAAAATAAATAATACTACAGTAAAATGGGGTGGGAATGAAACTTGGACTTGTTGCCAACTTAAGAGTTACTTTCAGGGCTACAGATGCATATAGATTGACTTTATGGATGATTTTCCATCAGTTTCATTGAATAAACTTTGAATGGCTGATGTATTCTATTTTCTTTGGGTGTTTGATTTCTTTTACTTTGAGAACATTTCTATTTAAAGTTTTAGTTAACTACAGCACTAAGGCTCAAAGATGATCCATCCATAGAATGGCATGATCACATGATTTCAAAATTTAAATTGTTGCGGTTAACAAAATATTTATTTAATTTAATAAACAATAAAATAGTTGTCTGAATTTTGAGTTTGCATTTTTTTTCTTCTTATTTTTCTTGTCTCCATTTATGGTAGTGCACTGAAGTGAATATTAGCTTGTCAGACTTTGCTATTGGACCTAACTGTGGCAAATGTGGACCTGTGCAGTTTCGCTGGTCCGGAAGTAGTGAATCAAAAGTGAATCTTTCAAGCCCTGTTGTTTTTTAAGCTTATGCCATCATGGTCTGAGACTGGTTCCGTAATATCTGAGAATTGCACATATTAGTAAGATGCTGTGATATTATGATTTGCCAGTTTAGTACAACAGGTAAACATTTATGTGATATTATGATTTTCCAATTTAGTACAATAGGTTAACATTTATGTGATATAATGCTTAATTTGGCATAGGATTTTGTTTTTGTAATATTACCAAAGCATGCTGAGTGAAACTTTCTACTTTAAAGTTGCTAGAAAAAAAGAGTGATATCATCCCCACTTCGACCTCTTGTTTTCTTTCGAAGGCTTTTTATTAAATTTTGTATTTACTTTTATTGCGATTATTATTATTTTCATTATAATCATAATGTTGCATAATGTAGTGGATGAGGTGGTAGACTTTGGGTCCTAAAACCCCAGGTTCAAGTCAAACCAGTATCATTGTGCTGGAGAAAAAATGAATAACAGTTTCCATGGTTATGACCTTTGGTTGAGATTTGTATTTCTCTACAACACAAAGTAAAAAAAATTCAATATACTTGAAGTAGTCTTGAATGTCCTGATGTACCAGAATACTGTAATCCAGAATGTCTTTGAGTGAGATCACAATAATTCCAAACAAGGTGTTAATATAAAGTGAATGAGCACTAAGTAATTCCAATGAATAATTTAAATAAATAATTCCTTTCAGGTTATATCTGATCAACTGCAACCACTGATCAAGGATTCCCAGAGACTGATATAGAAACTTTTTATTCACCAAGTCACAATGTATGCACATTACACTTGACCTTGATGTGAGTCATTACCATGGAGAATTCTAATCTAATTTAAATAAAGTTTGCTTATATAATATTCTGAAATAAAAAGGTAGTCTAAACATCTTAATTACAACTTTCAATCATGGGCAAAAGTTAGCTCTGTACAAATGTTGTTTAAAGATTACCATTATGATAACAGTTAGGTTAGTTAAGATTCCATTTGTTGTTGTTCCTATTATTATTATTATTATTATTATTATTATTAGTATTTTCTTTTTTGCAGAATCAAAGCTTTTTGTTTACTGAATGAACAATTGATATTTGATGAACCATTTCCTGAGGTAATTGCATCTCTTGTTTTGATATAATGCTAGAACATATCCATATCTCTTGTTTTTATATAATGCCAAAAATTATCCATATTTCTTGTTTTTATATAATGCCCAAAATTATCCATATCTCTTGTTTTTATATAATGCCCAAAATTATCCATATCTCTTGTTTTGATATAATGCCCAAAATTATCCATATCTCTTGTTTTTATATAATGCCAAAATTTATCCATATCTCTTGTTTTTATATAATGCCAAAAATTACCCATATCTCTTGTTTTTATGTAATGCCCAAAATTATCCATATCTCTTGTTTTTATATAATGCCCAAAATTATCCATATCCCAAAAATTATCCATATCTCTTGTTTTTATATAATGCCAAAAATTATCCATATCTCTTGTTTTTATATAATGCCAAAAATTATCCATATCTCTTGTTTTATATAATGCCAAAAATTATCCATATCTCTTGTTTTTATATAATGTCAAAAAGTATCCATATCTCGTTTTTATATAATGCCAAAACTTATCCATATCTCTTGTTTTTATATAATGCCAAAAACTATTCATATCTCTTGAGCTTGATTTAATGCCAAAAATTATCCATATCTCTTGTTTTTATATAATGCCAAAAATTATCCATATCTCTTGTTTTTATATAATGCCAAAAATTATCCATATCTCTTGTTTTTATATAATGTCAAAAAGTATCCATATCTCTTGTTTTTATATAATGCCAAAAATTATCCATATCTCTTGTTTTTATATAATGCCCAAAATTATCCATATCTCTTGTTTTTATATAATGCCCAAAATTATCCATATCTCTTGTTTTTATATAATTCCCAAAATTATCCATATCTCTTGTTTTTATATAATGCCCAAAATTATCCATATCTCTTGTTTTTATATAATGCCCAAAATTATCCATATCTCTTGTTTTTATATAATGCCCAAAATTTATCCATATCTCTTGTTTTGATATAACGCCCAAAATTATCCATATCTCTTGTTTTGATATAATGCCCAAAATTATCCATTTCTCTTGTTTTTATATAATGCCAAAAATTATCCATATCTCTTGTTTTTATATAATGCCAAAAATTATCCATATCTCTTGTTTTTATATAATGCCAAAAATTATCCATATCTCTTGAGTTTGATTTAATACCAAAACGTATTTATATCTCTTGTTTTGATATGATGCTAGAAAGTATCCATATCTCTTGATTTTGATATAATGCCAAAAAGTATCTATATCTCTTGAGTTTGATATTGTGTCAATAAGTATCCATATCTCTTGAATTTGATATAGTGTCAAAACAGAACTGTATTTCTTGAGTTTTATATGATGCCAAGTTGTATCCATATTTCTTGAGTTTTATATAATGCCAAATTGTATCCATATTTCTTGAGTTTTTTAATAATGCCAAATGTATCCATATCTATGGCATGCAGCACTTCACAAAATCCATTGGACCTATTTCAGACAAATTTGGAACATCCTGGCATGAATTGTTTTAAGGTGGTTTTTTTTTTAAAAGACCTACATATCCAATATGGCCACTGTCACTAAAACTAGTAAAACCTTTGAGTCCTTCTAAACTTCAGGACAGAATTGGTCCATGTTTTATTGTATGGATCTTGTTGTTAAAGCATTAAACTTTTTACAAATTATGTTAATCTTTTATCAGATATAGTCACTGTTATCAAACACAAAGACAACCTTTGATTAACGTTTTATTTAAAAGACAAATTTTTACCAGATATGATAAAAAGTATCCTGGCGATGGAAAACTTTAAAAAATTTGTAAATGAGTTGCAACTAAATATGGCCACCATAAGAAAAAGCTTTCAGTGGCTTCATAGAAACCACAGAACTGATTTTAACCTAACTTTACAAAAACCATTTTGTCATAAAGGGCTTTTTTATACCAATGATGATGATGAGCCATCATATATGGCCACTATTACTAAATATACGAATCTTGAAACAACTTCTCAAAATTGGCTCAGCAGAGACTGACCTTGATACGAGGCATCATTCCATGAAGGTCATTCAGGTTTGTACAGCATATGATGTCAATTTGACATAAGATGTTGCCTTTATTAAAAATAGAAAACTCTTTAGAGAACTTATAAAAAACAAATATATGTAAACACATATTAACCAAATGTGATGAAACATCTTGGCGTAAATGGGTTTCAGTTTTGTACCAATGATGCTGATACACTGTCATATTATTGCCATCATTTTTACAAGTTGAAAAACCTTTTATATTATTTCTTCGTGTAAACTGTTGAACAAAAAGCACCTCAGCTTCTACAACTTTAAAATTTGTTAAACTTGGTGCTGTCTACCACAAAATATGGCTGCTGTTTTGAAGATAAAAAAAAACTTTAAAAAAATTCTTCTCAAAAAACACTACACGACAGAATTTGATCTTATGCATCGTACCTTGATGATAGTACAGATTTATATACATGTTGCCATCAGACCTTGATGATAGTATAGATTTATACATGTGATGCCAACACACCTTGATGATAGTACAGATTTATACATGTGATGCCACCACACCTTGATGATAGTACAGATTTATACACGTGATGCCAACAGACCATGATGAAAGTAGATTTATACACATGATGCCAACACACCATGATGAAAGTACAGATTTATATACATGATGCCAACACACCATGATGATAGTACAGATTTATACACATGATGCCAACACACCTTGATGATAGTACACATTTATATACATGATGCCAACACACCATGATGAAAGTACAGATTTATACACATGATGCCAACACACCATGAAATATGTCTACATTACCCAAATTCTATAAACATTTATATAAATAGATACCTAAACATGAAGGTTCCTGGCTTTTCAGTATTGAACAAATGACGCTGATATGTCAGACATAGATGAAGTTACAATCAATAGCAGAACCTTGATACAGTTGCTTTCATAATTTGTTGTGGTTGTGCAAGTTTAAGGTCAGGCTAACATATTCTGGTATTGATCCTGGGAAAGTGAGAGGATGTGTTTTTGAAAGGTTGTTTTATACTTGATTTTGCCAACCCACAAGTTAAATGTGGGTGAACCACTTACAAAGGTGTGTAGCACACAGATCTTTCCACTTGCCTATTTATGTATGTGCGTGATGACAATATACTCTTATCATCTTGATATATTTGTTGACCCCCACCCATGATTACCCATCATTTGTTGACTGTGGTGTACATTCTGTAAATATTATGATACATAGTCTTGTCATGCCTTTATATCAGTGTACTATATTTATATGCCCACATCATGTTTTAAGATCTGTCTATTCATCCATCTGATACCAATTTTGTATCTACATAATAACTTGTGTTGTCGACTAACAATAATTTTCATGCCTTGTACCTTTGGTAAGAAAACATCCTATTGATTTTGGGGTCAAAATTTCAAAGGTAGCTGTCACTGTTGCAAATAGAAGAAAAATGGTTTGTGGACAATAAATTGATATTTTCATAATCAGCAGTTAACAAACTTTGCACTTTGGATAAGGAAGAATCCTATTTTGTTGTCAGCGGAAAGAAGAAAAACGATTTCTACATAAAGTTCAGAGGTCAAGGTTACTATGACTGACAAAATTCCCCAGTGGTTTCTGCACATTATTTTTAGGTATCTGCATAGTGCACTATTCCTTAATGGATGGGCATGTAATGTGTTGTTCACAGTACTTTTATTTTAAAAGAAATTTAACTTTAAGAACATATTTGCTGTGGATTATTATTTTAAAGACCTGCATGTCATGCTAAACAATTAAATCTACTTTGTTAAATCAGGTTCCCAGGTAAAAACTTATACAGTAGTCTCCCTCTTATATGGCCACCTTGCTGCACCGAGAAAGTGGCCTTTTAAGACGGGTGGCCGTTCCAGAGGGGGGCTAAATTTATTATGAGAAGTACATGTATATGTAATGTACGTAGTAAGAAAGCTACATACTTAAAAACATTAAATATCTTCGTCTAAATGAAACATTAATCATTAAAACATTCTTTTTGTTATAATAACAAATTTATTTCAACTGAATATACATTACTATTTTATTTTTTTTCTTGGCGTAAGTGTGATATGCCAGCAGGTATTGTTGTCATGCACAGTGCAAATGGATTCAAAAACATCATTTACATCTTGGTACATACATAATTATATTTCCATTTTCCCACTGATGCTGAATAACCTTCTTATTGGTTATGACTTTGTTTATTCAACTTATTTCAACATAAACTTGTTTTTTTGAGTCTTTTCTACATAAAATTGTTCAGCATCCCCCCCCCTTCCCTGATGTCGTAGAGTAGAATAACCGACTTTCTTCTAAAATAATGTATCCGTTAACGTGATGACATTTTAAAATTTGGTAATAATTTATTGGGTTATTGCTTGACTGTATGCGATTTAATTATGCAGACAAAACTTGTGTCGAGTGTACGAAATACAGTCTTCGTAATGGAGCCATAATGTGTGGTCACGTGATTTTTCCGGTCTTTGTCTGGTACCCTGTTTATTTTAAGGTTCTCTGTGTGTGCCAATGTACAAAATCTATTTTTAGCCTATGCTGACCCTGTTATGATTATAATAATTACGAACTCGACATAGGTGTTAAGCCCCAAACTCTATCATAACATTATTGAACCCATTTCCTGTAAACATCGACTTTTATAGATAATGATATACTATAAATCTTTTGTTGACACTTTTAACGGCGACTTGACACTCGGAGTCTTGTATCTACAATAGAAATAATCAAAATTGCTGACCTTGCGTCAAGATTTGAATTAATTATTGGTTATGGATACATTTGAAGAAACAAAATTGGCCATTCATGAGGGAACATTTTTCATTTTTTGTACTAAAATGCTGGCCGCTGGTCGCGTTAGAGGGGTGGTTGCTCTTGAGGGGTACTTTTGAATACAAACTCGTCAGTGCCAAGAGATTCTGGCCGTAAGAAGCGGGTGGCCGCTGGTCAGGGGGGCCATTCAAGAGGGGGCTACTGTATATACATACATGATTTTTCTCCGTTTTAAAATGGAATTCTGCTTTTCTCCTGACTTGAATCCGATTTTTCTTGATATAGTCCGTTTTTTAAAATAATGTCTGATCTGTTTTTTTCCCAGTTTTTAACCGTTCTTTTCAGTCCCAATCAATAACAACCCTTGTAACGTATTCGCTGCATATAATAGTTAGCCCACGACACTCATAAAGAGTATTCTGATTGGTCAAAAGTTTAAATTTATCCAATGAATCTTTGTGTAAAGGAAACGGATGGCAATATAAAGAAGAAGCATGCTTGCAAAACATAGCATCCCTAGTTGTTGAGAGAGATGATGACATGAAAAGTTTAGATAAAGGTTTTAAAAAACAGAAGAGAATGGCTGGAACGAATTGTCGACGGAAATTTAGTTGGTCAGTTTATAAGAAAACTGAACGCTCAAGGACTGGCATTTTGTGCCGTCTGCAATATATACATTACAGAAGTCGTGGTTGAAAGAGTCTGGAACCGCACCTACAAATGAAGCTGCATATGGAAAAAATGAAGCCCTCTGTAAGAATATGAGCGCTGCATGTCGTCAATACAAGCTGGAGCTTGAAAGGAAAAAGGCTCTTGTTGAGAAGGAAAAGAAACAATTGCACATTGAGCCAACACAATCCTTGGTGACAAAAAGGAAGACTAAAGAAATCTTTCTTAAAGTTGCAAAAATAGCTCAACTGGCATATCAACAGGTTGTGTTCAGTGGATAAAAGACAAGTGAATATATGGGATTATTTGTATATAGATGATGTATTTGGGTGTTTATTTTACATATTTGTTATGAAAAGAGAGAAGTATAATATGTTGGCAGCATAAAATGCCTAATTAATAGACTTAATTACGATGTGAACACTGACATGCACGTGTTATAACTTAAGTACCAATAGTATTGGAGAACAAATTCATGTGACAATAAATATTGTAAAATTATTCAAATGTTTGTATGATTATTTTGTTACATATTATGGTCACAAGTTGCACCAGGAGCAGATTTTCATACGTGTAAAATGCATTTTTAGTCGGGGGGGGGGGGTAATCGACCCCGGAACCTCCTGATAAAGGGGCACTGCCCCTCAAGACCCTGTTGGGGGAGTACCCACAAACCTCCCCTTTCACATTTTCAGTTGTTTTTTTATACGTCAAAATCATGTCTGTATATATATATATATATATATATTTACACCGCTCCCTCGATAACTCGTGCCCTGATAACTCACGAACCCACTTATAATGCTGTGTCTGGCGTGGATCCCGATTTTTCCCCAAAGAAAAAATATATTTTTAAAATCTTTCAAAACATGCTGAACATGAAAAAATTACGATAAGAATTAGTAAACTAAACCTTTATACATTTCTCATTTTATCATCAAAAATAGTGATTAATGCCCATAAAGATTGATTCCATTATTGTAAAATTTGCAAATTCTAAAATAGATATCACATATCATGTTGGGGTTTATTTGTTGATAAATAGTCATCACTACACCGTAAATAAACAAATTGAAATAGCGTTCAATGAAAACGTCCGGTAAACGCTAACAGGTGGCAACAGATAATAAAATAAACAGCAACTAAATATCTTGCTGTGTGAAAACCACATTTATTTCCGTTTCAATGTAAACATTACAATTGCAACATATTCTTTTCTATGAAAACATGAAAAGAGTCAATCAACCGTCACATTGAAACCCATGAGTACTTCCATGAGAACCTAAATACCTGCCGGCTTTGTTTTGATCAACAACTTGGCAAAATGTTTGCTGCACTAAAATAATCCATTAAAAGAGACCTGTGTTGTTTTATCACTTTTGTTTTATGCATCGAATCAAGCAAGGCGGCAACAAAATCAGGGAGTAACACAAAAAAAATTTACTGATTTTTTCAAAAAGTCATTTGTCACGTGTATCACAATCGGCACTTTTATTATTGTGCTCTAATTTACATTGTTTTAAATTTGTAGACCCACTAAATTCATGTTGGAAATGATTAACCCTTGTTTTTTGTTTTTCATTTTACTTCTACCGCAATCTAATATATCTATCAATCAATCGATTGACATTGTTTCTCAAAAAAAAGAGTCAATCTTTTGTATTAAACAAATACGTCTAATTTGGATCATACAATAAAACTAGAATGTATCCAATTCAGCACAAAAATTAGTGACATAATACACAATGTGTGTAGTGGTACACGTGTTGAGTGAACGGAAACCACGTGGAATAATGTTTTCGATTAACTCCTCAATATATAGTAATTTATCCTGAAATTAATGTTACTCTATGAGGAAAAAAATAAACTAAACCGTTATGAAGAGATATTTATTCACAGTTAATCACAGCACGATTATAAAGTGAGTTTTCAACACTATAAAATCTGCCACCCATCCACCATTTTGCCTTTGTATCGATCCTTTTATTATTATAGGTCCCTCAATAACTCACACCTCACTTATAGTACAGTCAATGTTTTTGGACCCCGATGTGCGCTAGTTATCGAGGGAGTGGTGTGTATATATATATATATATAAATATATATATATATATATATATATATATCTGTCATATATAATAGTCAAAATATTTTTTTATAACCAATTTGATATCTGTAGTGAACTTAATATTTCTTTTCTGAATTTTTTGATTTCAGAGATTTGGAAAATTGACAGGTATTTGCAAGGATCCTTTGAAAGGCAATATTTGGGTGTTTACACCTCAGAACATCTTCAAAT